>JAUUDZ010426039.1:0-14015 GCA_032361705.1 Panulirus versicolor
TCTCTCTCTCTCTCTCTCTCTCTCTCTCTCTCTCTCTCTCTCTCTCTCTCTCTCTCTCTCTCTCTCTCTGTAAAGAAGGTTGGGTTACGTTTCATTACGTTACGTTACGTCACGTTACGTTAGATTAGGTCACGTTAGGTTAGGTTAGGTTAGGTTACGTTACGTTACGTTACGTTAGCTTAGGTTGGGGGATGAGGGTTATTGGTTGATGCTGTTTGTATTTATGTGCTCGTGTCACTTTACAAAAGCAGCGCGCACCAAGTGCTTGTCGTAAGTGGCATAAAGTTCTACTAACAGTAACGATCCTGCCGATGCAATTATCATCGATTTCCATGTGTTAAGATTCGCGGCGTCCCTGAGCTAACATTTGCCAGTTTTTTCTCCATCCAACTTCGAGAGAGCCATTAGCCGCTTGCCTCTACACTCCGTTCTAGGACTGAGGTCCTAAGTGCTGTGTCCTGACAGAATACAACAGAACATTTTCAAAGCATTCAACAGTGTTGCCAGTATCTTTCCGTAGAATGAAAGACCTGCTGACACCCATTCCCTTAATGAAATAGCCCGTACGACCCGGAACATGGCTTTGCCAGCGGCTTGGCTAATGTATGATGATACAAGTTGATGCTTTTGTCATATCAACCAGACGAGGACGAACCGTTATGATAACTCTCCTTTCCTCGTACAGCAAAGCTGTGCAATTCTCTTCTTTCCTACGTATTTCCTTTTCCTATATCCTTTCCTCTCTGAAGATTGGGTTAAAGGAGCACTTGAGGTGAGACAGGCTCCCAAGCAAATGGTAGTGGGTTCGATTCCTTGTTGTTCGAAGAGCATTCTTTGTTCCGTGAAAGTGCGCTCTCATTGCACTGTATTCCTATATATATATATATATATATATATATATATATATATATACCCACAATTTTTTCGTATACTCGATCGCCGTTTCCCGCGATTACGAGATAGTGTCAGAAACAGACGGAGAAAGGCCGTATGCGCCATTCTCTTGATGGTTAGTGCACCGAAACCACAGCTTCCTATCCACATCCAGACCCCACAGACGTTTCTATGGTTTACCCTGGGCGCTTCACATGCCCCAGTTCATTTCGTTGAAAGCACTTCGATCCCAGTTTACTACATCGTTCCAGTTCACTCTATCCCGTGCACGCTTTTCACCCTCCTGTATGTTCAGGTCCCGATCGCTGATCTTTTTCATTGCATTCTTCCATCTCCAATTTGGTCTCCCCGTTCTCCTTGTTCCCTCCACTTCCTACACACATATCATTTTTGTCCTTTCCTCTCTTGTTCTCTTCATATGTCCAAATCATTTCAGCAGACACTCGTCAGCTCTCTCCGCCACAGCCCTTTAAAGACCGCACATCTCTCTTACCCTTTCAGTGCTTACTTCTCCGCATAGCTCTGTCTATAGCTCATGCCTCATATTCATATAATATTGTTGGTATTACTAAAGCAAACATACCTATTCTTGCCCTTCCAGATAACGATATCTTTCCACATAGCATTCAGTGCTCCCAAAACCTTTGCCCCCTCACTCACCCTATGACTTCTTCTTCCATGTCCACTCCCAGGTGTCTAAATCACTTCCCTTCCTCCAGTTTTTCTCCATTCAACTCACACCCAAGACAAGCTGTCCCTCAACCCGGTTAAACCTATTAACTTTTTGTCTTAAGTGGAAGGCTCCAGTCACGGAGAGAATTCCATATCATGGCCGGGCCTTGACTGAAATATATAGAGGTTAATGAAAAGGAAAAGGAACGAACAAGGGAAATTATTTACGAATTCGGTGATGATTTGATTGACTTGTACCCGTATCCCCAGCGAGTTTATTGTGCACCCTATGCTTGTCCTGTGAGCGGGAGCGCAGAAGGATTACTGAAGTCAGAAAGGATCTTAGTCAGACCCCAGTGGGTTCATATTGCGTAGGTTGTTTTGCAGGAGGAGAAGAACCTGTTACTTAGAATGCACCAAGTCATAGGTATTGGGAAAGACATGAGAGGGTAGAAAATTCCAAAGCTCGAGGTATAGGCGAAGAAATAGTTATCAAAACGGCCAGCTTTTGAGTTGCCAACTGCCACATTTTAATCATGCGACGCAATAGCTTTCCGAGTATTGCGTAGTTTAGCTAGTGGTGGGGGCACACAAGCAGCCAGCTCTCGGGACCAAAAACCAAAGTAATACCTATGGAAGAGGGAAAGTGAACTAACGTTGTGGCGTAGGGCAGGTGGGTCAAGGTTTGAAGTTAGCTTAGAAAAGTTTATAAGTTGGGCCGCTTTCAACTCGACTCAGTCAAGTAAGGATGCAGAGCTGGAACAGCCGTACATGCGAGTTTACACAACAGTACCGTGAAGGACACCGCTTTTGATGGAGAAAGGGATAGAGGCTGACCCATCAACAACCACGGAGATAAATCGGCCAGAGAGGAAGCTAGATATGATGGAGAAAACTGAGAAAGGGAAGCCAGAAGATGGGAGCTTATTGACGAGACCCCTTTGCACACACCATCAAAAGCTTTGGATATGTCAAGGGCAGCTATATAGAATTTTTCAAAATCTTTCAGAGTTGATGGCCAGACATTAGTGAGTTAGCAAGGAATGTCTCCAGTGGAGAGAAGACTGTCTGAGAATATCGGAGTTGAGGAGGGATTCATAGGCTTTGGAAATGGTAGATGTCATAGCTACAGGACGAGAGTTAGATGGTTAGAACGGTCATCCTTCTTAGGGATGTACCGACGTATTCTTCCAAGAAGAAGAAAAAGATCTGTTCTTTAAACAGCCATGGAACAGACGAGCAAGCACAGGTGCATGTTCACAGGCACACTCTTTGAGTACACGGGTATGGATGCTATCAGGACCATAAGCCTTGCATGTGTCCAGAGAGAGAAGCATTTTTCTGAAAAGGGATTATAGAAAGGGGTATAGGATTTGCAAGAGGAGCATCAGGGAATGAAGGAATTTAAGAGCCATGCAAGGTAAAATGTAAAGAGAAACCGAATCCAGAGAGAGTTGCATTGTCTACGGAAAAGACAGCTATAATACCTTCAGAATGGAATATGAAGGAAATTTAGAGCGACAGAAGTTGTTTGCCTTTAGTAATAAATACCAGAAAGACTTATTAGCGGATGACAAGGAAAAAGAAATTTTTCCCACTTCCTCAGGTTTAAGGAACGCTCCTGACGGATAACGTCCTTGCAATGATTACGAGTAGTGATAAATGCTGAATGGGAGTCGGAGGAAGGCGAGTTTTTCCAAGTCTCATACCTTGCTTGAATGGCCTCAGAACAGGAATTATTGAACCATGCAATGGAAGAAGAGGTCGTCTTGGAGGAAGAGGGGATAAATGCTTCCATTCCAGCTACAATAAACTCTGCAGTGCGTTTGACGGGGACAGAAGCATTTCCACATAAGAGATGTTAATTTATTCAAGGAAAGTCAGACTAGAAATTTTCGTAAGTTATTCTAGTCAGGTTTGTTGAGGGGTCGGTATTTACGTTTAAAAGGTACGTTTATGAGATTATGAACCAACTGGGGGCGAGATTGTGTAGTTACAGGGCGAAGGATTAGAAGTTAAGAATAGATTCAGAATATTTGGAGAGAGGTCTCAGCGATCAGGAATATAGAATGGAGAACGTCAAGGCTTCATTCCATGTAACCATTCCATGCAACCATTCCTTATGGTGAACGCTGGAATTCCTTAAGTAAAGGATCTCGAAATGTGGCTGAAGGGGTACCATAGTCTCATGGCAGGGGTTTAGATGGTCGAAGAAAGATATAGAATTTGTGGAATTAGGAGAACAGTAGGCGAAATTAGGAAAAGTGAGGTAGTTGGGAGACAGACCTTGAGCCAGATACCATCAGAGTTTGGGGACTCAAGGTCTTCGAGGCGTGCAACAGATGTGTTGATGTTGGCATAAACACAGAGACCACCTCTGAACCAGGATCATGAATGGAGATTATTGTTGGATGTGAAAAAGGGGCTAGCGAGCATATCATTAGACAATTGGGTGTTTGAAAGAAGTAAGATACTAGAAGACGTACTAGACAAATGATGCTCTGCAGAAGAGAAGTTACTAGAGAGACCACGAATTTTGGTAAAGTAAATTGAAAAAGAGGAAGGTCTATTAGAGAGGAAAAGGTCGTGGGAGGAGGCCGGTGCTACTACTGTCTGAGCCCTCCCTCTCATTGGCAGTAGATTAAGACGGGAACCCGGAGATTCTTAGCACTCTATGAGTAGCTGTATGGTGCCCAGTAGTCCCGTTTCGACGAGACAGAAAGTAAGCGCAGCAGTCCTAACATGGGGAGTGTAAGATGGTTCCGGCCACCACTTTAACGCTTCTCAGTCAGGAAGGTAGTACCATTTTGGGCGTTTAATGTCATCAGCTTACAAAATTCTCTCACCTTCTTCCTGTCATACTCTCTTCCAAACTCAGTCACCAACTTCTGCAGTTTCTCACCCGAATCTGTCACCACGCTGTATCATCATAGCAAACAACTACGGACTCGCTACCAAGGCCCTCTCATTCCCTACAGGCTGTATACTCGTCCCTTTCTCCACTACTCGCATTTACCTCCCTCAACACCCTAACCATATACATATTGAACAACCGTCGTGGCATCATACATCCCTGCTGCAGGCCTTCGCTTGAACATTCATTCTCCTCTCCTCCTACATGTGCACGTACGTGCCTTACACCCAAGATAAAAATGTTTCACTATCGTGCGGCTTTCCTGCCTCGCCATATATTCTTCATACTCTCAATAAGGCATCCGCACGAACCCTATCATATGCTTTCTCCAGATCTAGATGAATGGCACATACATATCCGTCTGTTCTTCTGTTCCTCACATATTCCTTTAAGGCAAACATCTCAGCCATACATTCTCTACCACTTCTAAAACCATTCTGCTCCTCCCCAGTCCGATGCTCTGTACATGCCTTCACCCTCTCACTTACTACCCTCCCATACAATTTCCTAGGAATACTTAACAAACTTATGCCTCCGAAGTTAAACACTCATCTTTATACCCTTTGCCTGGATACAACGGCATTATACATGCATTTTTCCAGTCCTCAGGCACCTCACCATGATCCGTACATACACTGAAAATCCATACGGACGAATCAGCAACACAATCACCACCTTTCTTCAATAAATTCAACTGCAGTTCCATCCACTTCAGCCGCCATGCCACATTTCATCTTACGTAAGGCTTTCACCACCTCTTTTTCCTTTCACTTAACTACTCTTCGTGACTTTCTTACTTCGTACACCAAAACACCCTACACCTTATCATCAAACGCATCCAAAAGTCCTTCAAAATACTCACTCCATCTCCTCACTTCATCGCTAGTTGTTACTTCTTCCCCTTTTTCCCTTCATAGATGTTTTTATTTGTTTCCCTTGTTTTCCTGCATGATTAACCTTCCAAAACATCTTATTCTCCCTAAGGTTTAGTGATACTTGCTCACCCCAACTCTCATTTGCCTTCTTTTCAACCCCTGCACATTCCTCTTGACCTTCTGCCACTTTCTTTTACAAATCCCCTGATCATATGTACTCTTTCCCTGTAAGTACGGCCAAAAAGCCTCTCATTTCTCTTTCAGTAATAACCTTACTTCATCCCACCACTTACAATCCTTTCCAATCTGCCCACCTCCCACCTTTCGCATGCCACATGCATTTCTCGCACATGCCAGCATTGCTTCCTTAAATACCTTCCATTCCTCACCCACTTCCCATGCTTCATTTACTCTCTTCTTTTGCCATTCTGCGTTCAATCTCTCATGGGATTTCTTCACACAAGTCCCTTTTCCAACCTCACTTACTGTCACCACTCTTTTCTCACCGACGTTGTTTCATCTTTTTCGAAGACCTCTACAAACTTTCACCCTCTCTTCCACAATATTTTTATCAGACATCCCACCAGCTACCTCTTTCAACACATTTACATTCATAAGTCTCTATTTTACACGCCTGTGAATAAATATGTCTTCCAATAATGCCCGCTGACCATCTGTCCTACTCACATGGCAGTAGTTGTGTCCTCTTTTTATTTTCTTTTTTTAACCAGGTATTCCCAATGACCAGTCCTTTTTCGGCACACAACTCCACAAGCTGTTCACCATTTCCTTTCATATTACTGAATACCCCATACCCCCCAATTATACCCTCATCTGCCACATTACTCACCTTTGCATTTAAATCACCTATCATTGGTACCTGATCTGCATCAAAACTATTGACACACTCAGCTATTCCCAAAACGCTTGCATCTGATGATGATCTCATTGCCAGATGCATAAACACTAATAATGACCCATCCCTCGCCATCCGCTTTCATTGTGACCCTCGTCAGTCTAAAATTTGTTTCCTTACACTTTCACTTTTCAACAACTCCTGCTTCAGGAGTAGTGCTACTCCTTCCTTAGTTCATGTACTCTCACCAATCCTTGACTTTACTCCTCAGACATTTCCAAACCATTCTCCCCTTTACCCTTGAGCTTTTTTTTTATTTAGAGCCAAATATTCCAAGTTTTTTCTACAAAGGTACTACCTGTCTCTTCTCTCTTCTCATCTTAGTGACATCCACACACATTTAGACACCCCATGCTGAACCTTCGAGTTAGGATGAACGCTTCCTGTCTGTTGCCTTCTTTTGTTCCGTCTTGTAGAAATTGAAAGACAAGAAGGGAAGAGTTGCCTGCATTGTTATAAGCTCTGCCTCTGGGAATTTTGTTGGATCCTCTGTTCTTCGATTTGCTTTGTAAAACCTTCTTCCCATTGGGTATTCAATAATATCCTGGACTTAACGGGAAAGATTTTCATTTTCGTTTTGGAAGGGATGATAATTATAAAAGGAAACATTTAATTACCTCATTCAAATAAGAAACTGTAATGTATGTACTGAAATACGAATTGTAACATGTAATATCAACCCACTGGGATCTGACTAAGACCCTTTGTGACCCCTGTAATCCTTTTGCGCCACCGCTCGCAGGATGAGCGTGGGATGCACAATATATTTGGTGGAGACATCGGCACAAATAAAATTAAATCATTCAAGAAGAAAACGGGACTGATCATAACACGACAGAGGCGTGAAATGTTCTTGAAGTGATGATATCTGCTGACCCCCCTCCCTTGCAGAACACGATACTTCGATTTACGAATCGGGAAAGGTGATGGTCGTGTTTGTCGCGTTTCTGAGAACTCTGGAGCACGTAAGGGAAGACTAGCGAGAGCACAGCTAAAAGCACCTTTCTCTACCAGCTAGAATACTTCCATGTATTAATCCCACATTGTAAGACTGGAGACAGTTTAGACATGAAGAAGTTGGGAGGCCCTTTACCTCGTACATTAATCAGTTAAACCGAGTTAATTACTGCGACGCAGAGATCTGAAACTACTCATTTGAACGTATCTTCGAGAGGCACTTGGTCATACGCATATAGGGAATACTGGAGAGGGCTGGTGCCTAGCGTTCATACAAGAGATAATTTGTCGCTGGAATGACAGGTTCAGAGTTGTTCTGGTAGTCTTCAGGGGTGTATTTCACACACACACACACACACACACACACCTGGGTTCGGGCTGGGCCTAAGCTGTTGAATTCGGTCCGGTCGTTCAGTCAACCGCGTTGTTGGAGGCCGCAGCCCATAGGCCCATGAAGGTGCCATAGCTTGGCATATCTGTTGCGCATTGTAAATGCTTCTTCACAGTAAATCTACGGAATAACAAAAATATGATAGGAAACATTAGATGTAAGGTAACGTAATGATGAGAGATCCACGACTCTATAAGGTAATGGGAAGTCCATGGCAAGATAACTGGTCTTTTCGAGAGGGGCACCGTGCGATTTTGACCAGATCAGCCGGATTGTGTAACTCATCGTGGATGTAGATCAGAGGCTTCAAACAGCCGGGTAGACCAGGCCCTCATCAGGGAAGCCTGGTCGCGGGTGGAGCTGTGGAGGCAGAAGGACAGGCTAGAGACCAGCCTAAGGTTTACGTAAGGTGAAGTGTTTGCGTGTATGTGTGTGTGTGTGTGTGTGTGTGTGTGTGTGTGTGTGCTGGAGTGTTTGTTGGTCTGTGTTTGTTGTATGTTGATAGGTGGGAGGTGGGTAAAGGAGATGCGATGTGGTTGTCAAGTCGGCTCACCTGCACTAAGGTCCATAGGTCGCTTTATTAGTGTGCTGACGCCGAGCAGGCAATTCATTATACATTCAGACGACCGCATTCAATATGAGACGTTGTAATCTCCACCGACCCTGCTTATTCTGGCCAGACCCTCGTGTGTCTCACTCTGAGCACGTGGTCAGCGGTGGAATATGTTACCCCTGTTCTGCCTCACTCCTCCTCCTCCTCCTCCTCCTACTTCCCTGGTTTGCTCTTCCTCCACCCTCACCCTTGCCGTTGCACCTCCTCGGCTTCAGTTCTTGGGTGCTGTTGCGATTCAACTGTTCCAGCTTTCTCCTCCTTGTGTTCTGTGGTGCTTAATGTAGTTTCTCTGGGCTGACTCTGTCACTCTTGCCGCTGCTCATCTCTGCTGCTTTTGTTCTTTCTACTTCTGCTTTTGTTGTGCTGCTTGTGTCTCTACTGCAGCTGTTTGTCCAGCGGTCCTCTGAAGCTGTTGTTGCTGTTCTTCTCTTCCTGTGCCTTTTGCTACTCCCACTCAAACCCGAACTGTTGCTAATGTTGTTTACATTGAGAATATTCCTCGTAGTATTTCCTTTTAATTTTGTTATGCCGTAGCTGTTATTCCTTGTCCTCTCTGTTGTTGTTGTTGTTGTTGTTGTTGTTGTTGTTGCTTCCGTTGTCTGGTGTCGTATGTGCTGTTTGCCTGTGGTTCCTCTGCTGCCTCAGGTACTGCTGCTGCTGCTGCTGCTGCTGCTGTTCCGTGATGTAACTTTGCAGATGTTATTATAATTTTCTGTCTCAAGTGTTGTCTTCGCTGCTGCTCCTTGTGTTTCCTGCTGACTCCAGTGTTGCTGGTGTTGCTTTTCCCAGTTGCTTGTTTCTCCTGCTGTGCTCTGTCCCTGTGTCTGTAGGTGTTCCTGCTGCTGCACCGACCCCTTCCATTTCCCCTTATCCCTCAGTGATAATGTTGTTATTGTACTTGTTGTTTCTTGGACTGCTGCTGTTGCTGTTCCTCGTCGTCGGAGGTTGATTCCTGCTGTGTTCAATGCTGCTGATGATGCTGTTGTTGTTATTCTTGTTCTTGCTGGTGGTGTTTTTCTTAGTGCTGCTGCAGTTGTTGTTCATTTTTGTATCTAGTGCTGCTGTTGTTTTTCATTGTTGTATCTAGTACTGCTGTTGTTGTTCATTGTTGTATCTAGTGCTGCTGTTGTAGTTCATTGTTGTATCTAGTGCTGCTGTTGTTGTTGTTCATTGTTGTATCTAGTACTACTGTTGTTGTTCATTGTTGTATCTAGTGGTGCTGTTATTGTTCATTGTTGTATCCAGTACTGCTGTTGTTGTTCATTGTTGTATCTAGTGGTGCTGTTGTTGTTCATTGTTGTATTTAGTACTACTGCTGTTGTTCATTGTTGTATCCAGTACTGCTGTTGTTCATTGTTGTATCTAACGCTGCTGTTGTTTTTCATTATTGTATCTAGTGCTGCTGTTGTACATGTTAACTGTTGCTTCACGTTCTCCAGTGCAACACATATAGTTACTCATTTTCTTCAGTAGTTTATTTCCAGTATCCTGTGTTCCGGTGTTGGTGTTCCTTATTTTCACATTGCTGCTTCTGTTGCTGCCGCGTTCCGTTCTACGTCTCGTTCTTGCTGTGTTATGTATCCTTTCTGCTGTGTTTAGCTGTCTTTACTGCCTAAGCTTAATTGCCACTGGTGGAGGTTTCTTTCATCCATCGCCTGTAATGCTTTAACTGTCAGGTCGTATTCCATTATGTTGTTGCCGCTGTCCACAACCTTTCTCCTATCATTGCCGTTCCCTTATGTCTTTATTATTTAATGCTGTTGCTTCCTCCCGCCTCATCACTTGTTTAACCTTCTCTGTGCTGCCAGATGTGCTACTCCACTGATGACATGTTTACCCTGTACTGGGAGGGAATCCTACACTCATGGGGCCCCATATCTTGAAACGTTCCCTGTTATCATCACATAGTATTAAACTCCCTTTTTGCTTACGCTGCGTTCAATACTCCCTACTCCTCCCTCGCGTGCCTTTGTCGTTACTGCCGCTGCCACTGGTACTTCCCACTAGTTATTATTCGTGTGGTAGGAGTGGCCATGCACGTCTTGTGCTACTGGTACTTCCCACTTGTTATTATTCGTGTTGCAGGAGTGGCCATGCACGTCATGTGCTACTGGTGGTGCCCCGTGCTGTTCGTGTACCCTGGTGATTCATGTCATGCACCTCCTCCTCCTCCTCCTGCCTACTTCCTTGTGTACCTCATCATGCATTCTGGCCTGCCTCCTGGTTTGCTGCTACTGTTCCTTACTGCCTCATGTACTGATACTAGTGTTCCATATGCCCCCTGTACAGATGCTAGTGTTCCTTGCTGCCTCCTGTAATGATGCTAGTATTTCTTGCTGCCTCCTATACTGATACTAGTGTTCCATACTGCCTCATGTACTGATACTAGTGTTCCTTGCTGCCTCCTGTACTGATGCCAGTGTTCCTTGCTGTCTCCTGTACTGATACTGGTGTTCCTTGCTGCCTCCTGTACTGATGCCAGTGTTCCTTGCTGCCTCATGTACTGATGCCAGTGTTCCTTGCTGCCTCTTGTACTGATGCCAGTGTTCCTTGCTGCCTCATGTACTGATGCCAGTGTTCCTTGCTGCCTCCTGTACTGATACTGGTGTTCCTTGCTGCCTCTAGTGCTATTACTAATATTCTTTACCACTTCCTTTGCTGGTGCTAGAAGTCCTTACTTCCTGTTTTGTTGATAATGATACACGTCCTGCTGGTTATTGTGTGATTGATGATATACTCCTCCCTCCTGCTTCCCTTACTGCTTTATCTGCTTCCTGCTGCATCTGATCGTCTGCAGTCCTTCGGGTACATCCTGCTGGTCATAGTGCTGTATCTGCTTCCCTGCTGCCTAATGTGACCTTCTGGTAGTGTGTAGCATTGCTGTGTGGACTTCGTGTTGCCCCTCACGCTGTGTAATGTCCCCTTCATAATGCTTGTGGTATTCGGCGGAGTTTTATATGTTGGTTCATTTGTCTCGTGCAGCATTGTGTGTTTTTGTCATGTCTCCCCAGTGTCTCGTGCCTCACTGGCTCACGTGCTGCTGTTGGTTCACTCATGCTTCGTGTGCTATCTCATGTACTCCTTACTGCCCTTCGTATAATTTCACGTGCTCTTTCATACCGCTTGATCCTAACCTCTACTCTCAACTTTCGCACTGGTCCTGCAGCTTCTCGTACCCACTGCCTCATTGTATTGCCTTTCGTTTGCTTTAATCACTCTCATGCTTTAGGTACTTTGCCCTGACCCCCACATGTAGCGGCGTCTTGCCCGATGCCTCTTGTGTTGGCACTGGTATTTCCTACTCCTGCCACTGGTTGTATAACTACATTGGTTAAGACGTGTACCTCTCCTTTAGGTTTTGATTGTGTATAATGTCCCTCAAGGTACCCAGGGTATGGGATCCACGAAAGATTCAGCATTACGTGACGCAAAAGTACATTTAATGAGGAAGTGCACCATCCATCGCCTAAGAACAAACATGCCATATACAAAGAGACTATTATGAATTAAAGAAAAACATACTTAGAGTTATAAGCACACAGTACGCACACTCACACAGCAATATGTATATACACAGTCTAAAATTGTAAGCTGTTCCCCATATTTATTAGCACGCAAAAACTCCACTACCCTCTGGCAGTTATGTCCTGCATGGTCAGTCCGGCATCCACAGGTAGACTACAAGGGTAGCGCTACCCACCCGCCTCATATACACCAGTAGTTAATCATAAAGTCCCCGGAGCACTGGTACGCCACCCCTGGGGCACTAGGTTACTGAGTAGCCCGCTGGTCGGCGGTTTGGTGGAGAAATGGAATGGAAGCAGTTGACGCGTAGTGAGGACAGTCACCTGACATCGACGAAGTTTATGGACCAGCAGTGAGGAAGTTGACGGCCAGCGGTTTAGGAAGTTGATGACCAGCGGTTGAGGAAGTTGATGACCAGCGGTTGAGGAAGTTGACGATCAGCGGTTGAGGAAGTTGACGACCAGCGGTTGAGGAAGTTGATGACCAACGGTTGAGGAAGTTGATGACTAGCGGTTGAGGAAGTTGATAACCAGCGGTTGAGGAAGTTGACGACCAGCGATTGAGGAAGTTGACCAACGGTTGAGGAAGTTGATGACCAGCGGTTGAGGAAGTTGATGACCAGCGGTTAAGGAAGTTGATGACTAGCGGTTGAGGAAGTTGATGACCAGCGATTGAGGAAGTCGATGACCAGCGGTTAAGGAAGTTGATGACCAGCGATTGAGGAAGTTGACGATCAGCGGTTGAGGAAGTTGACGACCAGCGATTGAGGAAGTTGATAGCCAGCGGTGAGGAAGTTGACCAGCGGTTTGAGGAGGTTGACGACCAGGGGTTGAGGAAGTTGATGGCCAGCGGCGAGGATGTTCCAGTTGTTTTTTTTTTCCCAAGATCAGAAAGCTGCGTAGGTCTTCGATCGAGCCCAGAGGACGGCTCATAACAGTTGCCCGTATCATTGTTATCTGATCAAGCAGAGAAAGAAATCGTTCGCCCCTTACCTGCTTGATTGGACAAGAAGCTATGTAGAGAGTGTATCAGAGGATGAACGTACACCTACGGACCATGATGATCAACAGCCTCACTGGTATGTAAGGGGATCAACACAGGAGCTTGGTAGGAGACCGTGGTGTGTGGGTGGAGGAGGACCCTACGAAACCATGGTAGGAGACCGAGGTGTGTGGGTGGAGGAGGACCTACGATCCCAGCGTGAGGCATTCCTGAAGGGGAAGTAATCAGGGCCAGAAGCGTGAGTCGTGTTTGCACCGTTGCTCTGTCTTCCCAGTTCTTACCAGACGCGACCCTACCCATTGAATTCATGTATTCCTCTATTGACATCATATTTGTAAACAAACTGATGGACGCGTGAGTGTGGGTAAGTTTTATTGGCCGGCAGATATCGCATGATCGTGACGACCAGTAATTGGTCCGCGTCAGTCCAACAATCGGGTTCCGATTACCTCGTTGCCAACGCCGTCGGCGGTGCTTATATAACCTTTCCCGGGGTCTTGCTGTGACGCATTTGTAGCTCGTCAGTCATAATTGCTCTCGTGAAATGATATCCAGGGACTTGGTAAGTTGCTCACGACCCACAGTGGTGTGTTTTGTGTACGTATATTTACAGGTCCTTGCGGTGCTGTGGGTGTTATGATCATACACAGTAAGCGGAGGTAGAAAATACTATACATATATCCTAGAAGACTCAAGCTTAGTGACTCTACATATATATTTTACAAGACTCAAGCCCAGTGGGAAATATTTTGATAGACAAGCCTTAGTTGAAGTGCTTGGAGAGACAAATACATAGTAGGCCTGGGTAGACTAGGCTACCTTAAATAGCCACATTTTTGTGTTCGGATGTATGTATGTGATGTGTGTGGGATGGAGTAGTACGGGTGTTCAAGTATCACAATATCAAATGCCGTCTCTGATATTTTGTGGCCTCTCCTGCTGCTGATGGCATTCCTCTCCCTGTGTGGTTGGTGATGAGGCCCCTATTGGTTCATGAGGGAGTAGTGGTCCCTAGTACTGTCTCCTGTTGTAGTATATTACCGGTGATGCCTCACATGTCTCCTGCGGTGGTGTTGGTACTCCATACTCCCTCTTGAGTAGGTTTATGGACTTCATACTACCTCATGTAGTCGTGTTGGCACTTTGCTGCTTCAAATGCTGATGATCGTCTTCCCTGCGATATTGTTTGGTGGTAATGATATTATTTATCCTCTCTCTCTCTCTCTCTCTCTCTCTCTCTCTCTCTCTCTCTCTCT
>JAUUDZ010426050.1:0-25711 GCA_032361705.1 Panulirus versicolor
GAGAGAGAGAGAGAGAGAGAGAGAGAGAGAGAGAGAGAGAGAGAGAGTGTGTGTGTGTGTGTGTGTGTGTGTGTCAGTCTTAGTATTCGACATTGCCTCTAATCTTTCGCCAGAGTCAACTCAGGAAAATAGTAAGGGAGACAAGCTGTCTGCTGGTAAATGTCAGAACTACGTCCATTTACATGAATAAGGAAATGCTCAGCCAGCTTGTCACATCCTGCATGAGGTCAAAACTACAATATGCTTCTTAAGTTGGGTCACCGAGCTTTAAGAAGCACAAAGGACCACCAGGAGATATTTTGGGTAGAACAACAATGATGGTAACGGAATTAAGGGAAATGAGTGAAAGGGTTAAGACTGGAGGCCTTAAATAAGACCCAGCTTGATGACGTCAACAGCGAACACTTCTTCGGAAGCTGGAAGGAGGAGAGAGCAAGCTGAGGCTATAACACGAAATTAAACAATAAACATGTTAGAGGAGACGTAAAGAAGCTCTTTCATAGCATAAGAGTACTGGATGAATGCAGTAAACTGAGTTATGAGATTGTGAACGTGGACAGCATACAGAAGTTTAAAAAGCTGTACGATAGTATAAATAGTTGAAGAGCTGGGGCTCCCCGAGTGTGGAACTCCGTCCCTGTATAATGAAATAGTTAATTACACACAAACACACAATGGAAGAATTTTGAATTCCATGGAGAAAGTCATGGAGACACAAGACCATAAGGTGTTTACATCAACGAAATTCAGAAAATCATGTATGAGACACCAATTACGAAAGGTTATCATCTGATGCTGGAGTTGGATCATGAAGTGGTATTTGAGAACAAATACGGAACCAGACTTAGAGAGTATTCACAACAGTGGAAACTACACCGAACTTAGGAATTTGAATGCAAACATAATTTGGGATATTGAGATCTGGAGCCATGATGTAAGTCATTGTTATGGAAGGTTCGCTGAAGTTTATTATGACAGAGTAGGAACATGGGGACGTAGGAACATGGGGACGTAAGTAGTGGGGACGGAGGAACATGGAGACGTAAGATCGTGGGTACGTAGGAACATGGGGACGTAAGAACATGGGGATGAAATGACATGGGGACGTAAGAACATGGACACGTAAGAACAAGGGGACGTAGGAACATGGGGACGTAGGAACATGGGGACGTAAGAACATGGGGATGTAAGGACATGGGGATGTAGGAACATGGGGACGTAGGAACATGGGGGCGTAAGGACATGGAGACGTAAGAACATGGGCAAGTAATAACATGAGCACGCAGGAACATGGGGACGTAGGAACATGGAACGTAAGAACATAGGGGAGGTTAAGAAAAAAAAAGATGTTTTTCATTGCATTAAATTATGATCAAGAAGCGAATATGTTGTGAAGAAGACACTGGCGAAGATGCAGCCAGGCACCACTATAAATACAAGAGATCAAAGAACGAGTATAGCAGGATAAGAAAAAAGGGGGACAGAGCAACTATGGAAAGAGGATTGTGGACAAGGCGAGAAGTCATCAAAAGGTTTTCCTGATCATGTATAAACTGTCACTTAAAGAGCAGCTAACCACACCAAGAAACTTAAAAGGAAGAGTTGTAGACACAGATGCACAGATAGGTGATGAGCTGAGTGACAAATTCAGAGGTGTATTCTCACTGGAAGACACTATAAACCCTACACCAGTGAAAGAGAATAAGGAGTAAGTCTTTGATAGAATCAGAATATCTGAATAAGTTATGAACAGCCTCCTGAAGAGCCTTAAACTGTATAAATCTCATGACCCTAATGAAGTTTCTCCACATTCGCTGAAGCAGTGTGCAGATACGCTTGACGGGTCGCATGACATGTTGTTCAAGACGTCGCTAGAGGAAGGTAAAGTGCCAAGGAAGTGTAGGAGGAAGAATGTCATACTACATTTAAGAAGGGAGACCAGCAAGTTGTGCTGAGCTACGCACCAGTCTCCCTGACGAGTGTACTCTGTAAAATATTGGAAGAAAAAGATAATCAGAAAACCAATGAATGGAAAATACCTAAACGAGAGACATGAAAAGGAGGTCATGTATAATAAATCTCTGAGCCTCACATGGAAAAATGAGCTCGGTCTCTGACTAGCAAGAAGGTTGGGTGGGTTGTATGCATCCACACTGCCAGAAAACCTTTTCTACTGAAGCACAGAGGAGGCTGGTAAAGAAGCTGGCACCTCAGGCAGGAATACGGGGAAGACTCTTCTGATGGAATGACTATACATTAGTGGAAGGGAACGCACGTCGAAGGAACCTTCTGGAAGTGGGTTTGGGGCCACGAGCGGCGTGCTGCAGGGCTTATACCTAAGACCGTTGCTTTTCTTATTCTGAGTAACTGACTTGGTTGGAAAATTGGACCCATATCTGATTACGTTTGTAGATGATACCGAGATCGTGGGGGAAGTGAAGAGTGGAGAGGATTGCATTAACATACAATGGGACTGAAACAAACTCCAACATTTTGTCTGATACATGGCTGATGAAGCCCAACCCGAGTAAATGAAAAGTAAAAAGGTTGAGACACGATGATAAAAGAATGCGTCAATACGATTATGACTTAGTACGAAAAAGGCTGAAAGAATTTCTTTGTGCGAGGGATTTGGGAGTCGGCACCGCGCCGGAACTGTCACCAGAGCCCAACCATAGGAGAGGTGCAAGGACAAACGGTTAACCGACAAATATCATAATCGCAGTTCAGTACATGGTTAAGGAAATGCAATACAGCAAGAGGTCAGACGCCACAGGCAAGTTCACCATGGAAGAGAAAAGAATAAGGAGTGATTTGATCGTAGTCCTCAAGTTTTAAAGCAGTTTAATGACATCAGAAGTAAGCAGGTCTTCAAATCATGCAAAATATAAACAACCAGAGGCAATAACATGAAATTACACATGAAAATCGTCAGAAATGATGAAAGGAAGTAAGTTTTCAGTATAAGTCTAGTGGATGAATGAAACAAACTTATCAATGAAGTTGTGTATGCGGATTAAAAAGCTATTTGACAATAGAGAAAGTTCAAGAGATGGGGCACTCACGAGTTTGATAAAACTCCCTCCCAGTAGCTCACAAATATGTGTTTACACCATATAAGAACACATGATATATACAGAAATCGCCACACAAGAATCCCACATTAAGGAACATGGAACTGCGCATCTCACGTCATACACATGCCCACAGTTAACCACAGTCTGGTATTCGCATCGTGCTGATGCCTATTAGCTTCTCCGGTTCAGCAAGGCAGCAGAGTCCCCCCCAACTGCAATTTCCTGGCGCGCTTCGTGTTCAAAATCGCGACATTTTCGTGTATAGCGGCGGCTGGAACTTGTCCCTTCAGTATATGAATAGTGACGTCCAGTGGACAACTGATCGATACACCATGATGCATGAGATAAACATGATGTATTTTACTTAACAGTATTAGTTCCCGTCAGGGATAGAGATCCTATCGTAAAATATATAAAGGACCAAAGAAACATGAGAGTATAGGGAGATATAATGCAAGACTTACTGAAGAAAGCTTGACCTTTGAAAAAAGGAGAGGTAACAGTTCTCAGGGAAGATACAAGATGGCGGAAAGTTCCAAAGTTTAGCGGTGTATGGAAAGAAAGACGTGACGAAGGCTCACTCCTGAGTAGCTAATGGCAGAGGCATGCAGACAGCTGAATATAGCGAGCAAATACCGAGGTCATATCTATATGACAGGTGAAGAGAACCAACAGTTTATATAGTAGGTGAGGAATGGAATGTATTTAGGGAAGCAGTGATGGCTTGTGCAAAAGATGCATGTGGTATGAGAAAGGGGGAGGTGAGCAGATTAGAAGGGTAGTGAGTGGTGGGATGAAGAAGTAAGATTGTTAGTGAAAGAGAAAAGAGAACGTTTGGACGATATTTGCAGGGAAGTAGTGCAAATGACTGGGAGATGTATAAAGGAATGCGGCAAAAGGTCAAGAAAAAGGTGGAAGAGTTGAAAAAGAGGGCAAATGAGAGTTGGAGTGAGACAGTATCATTAAATTCTAGGGAGAATAAAAAGATGTTTTGGAAGGAAGTAAATAACGTGCGTAAGACTAAAGAACAAATGGGAATATCGGTGAAGGGAGCAAGTGGGGAAGTGATAACCGATAGTGATGGAGTGAGAAGGAGATGGAGTGAACATTTTGAAGGTTTGCTGAATGTGTTTGATGATAGAGTGGCAGATATAGACTGTTTCGATCGGGGTGGTGTACGAAGTGAGAGGGTGAGGGAGAATGATTTGGTGAAGAGAGAAGATGTAGTGAAAGCTTTACGGAAGATGAAATCCGGCAAGGCGGCGGGTTTAAATGGTATTGCAGTGGAATTTATTAAAAAAAGAGGTGACTGTGTTGTTGATTGGTTGGCAAGGATATTTAATGTATGTATGGACCATGGTGAAGTGCCTGAGGATTGGCGGAATGCATGCATAATGCCTTTGTACAAAGGTAAAGGGGATAAAGGTGAGCTTTCAAACTACAGAGGTATAAGTTTGTTGAGTATTCCTGGGTAATTAAATGGAAGGGTATTGATTGAGAGAGTGAAGGCAAGTACAGAGCATCAGATTGGGGAAGAGTAGTGTGGTTTCCGAAGTGGTAGAGGATGTGTGGATCAGGTGTTTGCTTTGAAGAATATATGAGAGAAATACCTAGAAAATCAAATGGATTTGTATAGAGCATTTATAGATCTGGAAAAGGCTTATGATAGAGTCGATGAGATACTTTGTGGAAAGTTTTGAGAGTATATGGTGTGGGAGGTAAGCTGCTAGAAGCAGTGAAATTTTTTTTCCAAGGATGTAAGGCATGTGTATGAGTAGGAAGAGAGGAAAGTGAGTGGTTCCAGGTGAAGGTCGGTTTGCGGCAGGGGTGTGTGATGTCTCTACGGTTGTTTAATCTGGTTATGGATGGGGTGGTTAGGGAGGTAAATGCAAGAGTTCTGGAGAGGGGCGAGTATGCAGTTTGTTGTGGATGAGAGAGCTTGGGATGTGAGTCAGTTGTTGCTTGCAAATGATACAGCTCAAGTGGCTGATTCGTGTGAGAAACTGCAGAGGTTGGTGACTGAGTATGGAAAAGTGTGTGAAAGGAGAAAGTTGAGAGTAAACGTGAATAAGAGTAAGGTTATTAGGTTCAGTAGGGTTGAGGGTCAAGTTAACAGGGATGTAAGTCTGAACGGAGAAAAATTGGAGAAGTGAAGTGTTTTAGATATATGAGAGTGGACTTGGCAGCAGATGGAACCATAGAAACAGAAATAGGTTACAGATGGGGCAGGGGGCAAAGGTTCTGGTAACGATGAAGAATGTGTGGAAGGAGAGAACGTTATCTCGGAGAGCAAAAATGGGCATGTTTGAAGGAATAGTAGTTCCAACAATGTTATATGGTTGTGAGGCATTGGCTAAAGATATGGTTGTATGGAGGAGGGTGGATGTGATGGAAATGAAATGTTTGAGGACAATATTTGGTGTGAGTTGGTTTGATTGAGTAAGTAATAAAAGGGAAAGAGAGATGTGTGTTAATGAAAAGAGTATGGTTGAGAGAGCAGAAGAGGGTGTACTGAAATGGTGTGGACATATGGAGTGAATGAGTGAGGAAAGATTGACAAAGAGGATATATGTGTTAGAGGTGGAGGGAACAAGGAGAAGAGGGAGACCAAGTTGTAGGTGGAAGGGTGGATCGAAAAGGATTTTGAGTAATCGGGGCCTGTACATACAGGAGGGTGAAAGGCAGGCAAGGAATAAAGTGAATTGGACCATTGTGGTATACCAGGGTCGATTTGCTGTCAGTGGACTGAACTAGGGCATGTGAAGTGTCTGGGGTAAACCATGGAAAGGTCTGTGGGGCCTGGATGTGGATATGGAGCAGTGGTTTCAGTGTATTAAACATGACAGCTAGAGACTAAGTGTTAACGAATGTGGCCTTTTTGTCTTTTCCTGGCACTGCCTTGCTAAAGGGAGGGGAGTGATGCTATTTCCTGTGTGGTGAGGTAGCAACAGGAATGGATGAAGACAAGGAAGTTTGAGTATGTACTTGTGTATATATGTATATGTATGAATATGTGTGTTTATGGGTGTTTATGTATATATGTGTATATGAGTGGATGGGCCATTCTTCGTCTGTTTCCTGGCGCTACCTTGCTGATTCAGGAAACAGCAATTAAGTATAATAAAAATAATATACATACATACATATATATGGACATTAATTCAAAGGAGTGTATCAATCAGTCTTTGAGAAGACTAAACTTGAGTGAGCTAAATTTCATCTAACTTTAAACATATAAATGAACAAAAGACTAAATAACTCACGTGTGGTACCATAGAAGCCACGAGGCCCACAAGATCCAACCCCATATTTATGAAGACATTGCAAAGCAGCTTCCTCAACCTCTGGCCGTTCACCTAAGTTGAGGTAACTGTGTGTGCCCAAGTTCAGCAGTTTCTCCCCACTACCCAAATCCAAGTATCGTCCAAGCTGAAGGTACAATAATAATGCTTCACTTTCAACTTACTTTACAAAAAACAAAGTGAATAAATGGATCTTCAACATTCCTCAAGCTAAAAATTCCTCAGACAATCTTCAATCTTTCAAGATAATTTCAATTTCTACCTCATGACTTTGGAAGCTGTTCATGGAAGTTAAGTGTCCCAGGTAAGAATTTGTGCAATTCTGAACATGTGCAAATATGTGCTTAAACACACACACACACACATAGCACGTACATACATGCCTAAAATGCTCATATTCGAACAGAGTTGCATCCCCTTGCTCACATTTAAGCCTTACACATGAAGATGCCTGACAAAATATGTTTAAGCAGCAAACCCAACCACATTAACTATCTGCATACATACACAAGCATAAAAACCTGGCCAAAACTTAACAAATATGCACATGTGTCTACACAAATACAAGCACATACAGAAGAACATGTTTTTCACCTTAATGACACCTGATATAAATGTTTCATCAAACATACACCAAAAACTAGAGAATAATAGCAATAAGAAATAAATAAACATTTCTGAAAGCTGTACAAGTGAATACCTTGCCATACACAGTTCGGGTGTGGAGCCCCGGATGCTCTTCCTTGGGTGGGTTTGGTACCAGAGGTTCTGGCATCCACTCTGCTAGCAACTCCTCTTCTTCCTAAATGAATGTTAGAAAATGTTAATATATGCATATCTTACTTTTCCAAAAGAAGAAACAGAGAAGGGGGCCACATGACGAGATTTCCCACTAAGGCTCGGTCATTTGTTCTTGAACGCTACCTTGGTAATGCGGGAAATGGCAAATATGAATGAAAAAAGGATGTGTGTGTGTGTGCGTGTGTGTGATATATATATATATATATATATATATATATATATATATATATTATACTTTGTCGCTGTCTCCCGCTTCTTTTTTTTTCCAAAAGGAGGAACAGAGAAGGGGGGCCAGGTGAGGATATTCCCTCAAAGGCCCAGTCCTCTGTTCTTGACGCTACCTCCCTAACACGGGAAATGGTGAATAGTATGAAAGATAAATATATATATATACATGACAGCTAGAGACTGAGTATGAACGAATGCGGCCTTTGTTGTCTTTCCTAGCGCTACCTCGTGCACATGCGGGGGGAGGGGGTTTTCATTTCATGTGTGGCGAGGTGGCAACGAGAATGAATAAGGGCAGACAGTATGAATTATGTACATGTGTATATATGCATATGTCTGTGAGTGTATATATATGTATACATTGAGATGTATACATCTCATGTATATGTGCAATATATATATATATATATATATATATTGCAAGAGGTCACAATGTGCACATGATCCAGTATATGCTGATAACCAACAGGAAAATGAAATACAAGTTCCCAAGTGCACTTTCAAGTAAAGATCACATTGACAGGAAATACAAGAGTGAGATAGAAGATGTAGAACAGTCAGTTGATGTACGTACAAAGAAGAGACATAGCTAAGACACCAGTGGCATGCATTATCTTCAATGTTGTATCATGTATATATCCTTTGCTTTTACATGCATTTCTTAATTCCATGTTTTTACATGCATTTCTTCATTCCATAAAAGGGAAAGATAACCTGAAAGATGCTCACCCTCCAAAACCTTCCTCTTCGATTTCTTGACTACACATATGGGGAATCAAGCTTAACATTACTATGACTAATGAATTGATAAACTGATTCAATCAAAACTATAAGTAATGTTAATATTATCTTAGTACTAATATCTCGACAATCAACAATACTAAAAATTCTACCTGGGGCTATTGTAGTTCATCATGCATTAATAAAATCTTACCTTCTTGGTTAGCTTAATAAATTTTGAGGGCTGCTTCTTCGCCGTGAAGAGCCATATTATGCACATAATCAGCACTCCTTCCAGTGCCAGGTGGTATGGGCCAGCCTGTCCAGAGTTAGAACTTGGTTAACAGAGTTTGTAGCAACATCAATAAAATTCTCGAATAAAGTATATGAAAGGATTAAGCAAACCGTAAAATAATTGTTTCTGCAATATTTTTTAGTACATTTTTGGATACCAAAATGTAATACAGCAGTGTGTGTAATAATAATAATAATAATAATATATATATATATATATAAACAATTTGCAAAGACTGTGGAGTGTGAATAAAGTTCATCCACAGCTTATCCAGCCACTAAATGCTCTCAGTTCAAAGGATGAGAAATAATTCATGCAGACAACACACATGTTCATGACAGAGACAATAAAAAAGCTGCTGAAGGTCTGATACTACAGTACAGATAACTGTTAAATTAGCTAATCCAAACCATAATGGATTATGCAATTATGCAAGAATCAATTACTGTCATAAGCTTGGATGGGTGAGAAAAGTTTTCCTTATATCCCCAAATACAGAAATGTATAAGTACAAAAATGCAAACAGAATTCTTCACACTTAGAAATCTGGATTTTTGTCAAGTTCTTGTCAGAATTCTGTTTAAATGTATACATATATTATTCATCAATCCTATCCAGTTTACAAGTACCATGATGCTGTAAACAAACCTATCATGAAACAAGAAACAAGGAAAGTACACCAATATAATGTCTCAAATCTGACATACGAATGACCTTAGAATCCAGTTTTGGTATTTTTCTGGTTTTCAGACGCTAAAATCATTAGCCTATCCTAAGCTTAGTTCCATGAATTGCCTATTCAGTAGCGTGTTGAGTTTACTTTAAGATAAACATGACAGACTATATGCACTGTAACCTCTCCTGTCCAAAATGATTATAATCTAGCCAATTTACAATTTTGGAGTTTCTGGATCAGATTTTTTAAAATGGTATGTGAACCAGAAAACACTGTGTCCAGCAATATCAATAGTGTAGTTCCATGTGTGTCAAGCTACCAGCAATATCAATAATGTAGTTCCATGTGTGTCAAGCTAGTACACTAGCGCCCTCTTTCCAATAAATTACTAATTATGTGATCAATTTAGTTATATCAATGACGGCATAATTCCACCCGACCCACCTACGCTGACATGCCTGTTGGAAAAACCCCCACATCGAGCAGGTAAGAAGTCACCAAGAGTCATGTTTGATAATCTTTAGCAGAACAACGTGTGTGAGAGCAATCCAAAAAAGGTGTCATTAGTGAGAGGCAGCAAAGTCCCTTCAGTCCTACGGTAGCGCCTCCATGAATGACACAAGGCCCGGCCCCCCCTACCAACCATCAAACTACCTTAAGCCTCAACCGCTTCAGCCCTTCAGTACCTAACAATCCATGGCCACCAATAAACCCTTAAAGTGCGGTCAAATTAAATTCAGCAACGATAACAACATCATGTGTGAACTATCATCTATCTCTGTGTTATCAAAGGCGATAAATATACCTGAAGTAGAGCCAGGAAGCTCTCGTATACATTCCACTGGGAGGCCATGGTGGCGACACTGGCGTTGCAGCAGCCCGGGCGGCGCGGCTCAGACCCGTCAGCTGACACTGCCCAAGATATCTTCTACAGAAACCGATTGAATTTAATGTAAGTTTTCAGCTCTGTATCTCATCTTGTTATCCTCATTCGTAATATGAATTAAATAATTTCTGTCATTACTGTATAGATTTATGTTATTTTCATGCCATATTCTCAACAATTTGTTTTAACCACATATTGATCATGCTCGTCTCCATGACCATGCATGTTCGTCCATGGTATTTGTATCTATATTTTACGAAGGAAAAATACGACATATATCATAAATCACACTTAAAAATTACCGGTTTATTAATGTTGATAATATTTCAGTATTCATTTTTAGAGTGCACAATGTAACGGAAAAGTTTCAACTCTTCTGCATGTCCGCCAGTAACATAAAATTTCCCCTCATCATATAGCCAATTTTCCAAGCCGCTGATTTGGCTTGAGTTTATTAGGCAACATACAGTGTGCATATATACTTTTTTCACCAGGGATATCGCATAAAGCATAAAAAACTACTTATTTCCAATGTGATCATCATACTACACTCGGAAATTATAAAAAAAAAATACAATGGAACCACTGAAAATGCAAAATAGAATAATTTCATGACTAAAGATTAATGTTAAAGCAACTGAGTACAGTTATTAGCAAACCTATCATTATTCTGTAACATACCCGCTTCTTGTAATTGATTTCGGTTGCTACTTAGTTCAGTGTATCTATATGTCAATTTTAGCAAGTCAGAGAAGTGGCTTGTTGGTACAGTAATGGGAAACATAGAACGAAAGGGTTTCTTATCAATAATTAGTTGAGGTGAAATTGCTCTCAATTGGATGACTGGACGAAAGCATTAATTGCAGAGTAAGAGTTACAGAGGGATGATTCTCCTTAGAATAGCTTGGCTATTAGAAAAATAGATGAAGTTAGTCAATATTGTAACACCTTTTATCATTTGTACAAAAATACGTGTGAGAAAATCTATTTACACAACAGAAATACAGAAATAAAGTAAAACAAATACTTGATAGTTTGTCTGAAATATATTCACTACATTAAAAAGATAGGATTAATTATGTATATATATACATTTTTTTTTGTTCAGTATATCTGTTTATCTAGTTAATCAATCAGGCACCGGGAAATAAGTAGGCTAGACAAAAACCAATTAACCAATCAGGCGACGGGACACATATCTGCTAGACAAGAATGTAAACATAACATTCCTGGAATGTTGTTGTGTTGGTATAGGACAGGCATGATTGCCTGTGATTAAATGGGAGTCATATGTAGGAACTGGAAGCATGAGAATTTTGCATACTCAGCATATAAGATCTGAAGTAGAAATAAGTCGTGAACAACCATGATATAAGGCCATCAGTCATCCTTGATAAAACATATTTTAAGGGGAAAATATGGAGTCGGATTTTAGTTTGTCACCTTCAAATAAAAAGGTAAGTGCTTTGGATTTCTTTAAGGCCTCATATCTTTCCCAAGCCCTACAATGTTCTTGAGAAAAGTGTAACTTTTTAAAAATTGTAGGTACTAATAATATTGTGTATATAGCTAGATTTTTATTACCCTTCAGTGTTACTGAAGTCAATTACTTTTGTCTAGTTCATGTGTACCCTCATATTGTTAGGCTTCACCTTGTTTTATCAATCATTTTGAATGTATTTGAGGACCACATTTGAAATGAGTATTTTTTTTATATATTTTATTTGCTTTTCTTGGTGAAATGATGATGTATTACACTGTATATGTATTGTACGAGATAAATTAAAACTTTGTGTTCCACTTTGTGAAGATAAAATCTCCAACTTCTCAAAATCACAAGATGTTATGCTTTCTCCCACCCATTTCATTTCCTCTCTCCTTAAAGTCACTACAAACATTCACCAAAATTGATATTAGTTTGTTGTGACAGCTGTATTGTCTCAGTATTTGAGATGACCGTAGAAGTTTGGGCTTTTTGTACGATAAAGAAAATTGACCAGAAGCTCTCAGGATAACTTTTGCAAGGTGTTAGTTATTGGTAATATAGTATGTATAGAGAGTGCATGCATGTTTGCATGTAATGTCTACAGATATGAATATTTATGATGACTTCATTTTGTCATAACTTTCAACAGATATCTCCCCGGAAAGGTCGTCGAGCGGCTGGGTTAGATACTATGGGAGGTGCTGAAGATCTGGGCCTTTATAACTCTCCATTAAAGTCCAAGTCACCTTCACCAAGGGTAAGATGCAAAGACTTCAGTAGAAATTTAAGATTTAAGTTTCTGAACTTCATTTATGGTATATGACTTAGTTGTGTAAGCGTCCATTTAGCATAAACAGATAGGTGCATGGTAAGAATATTATGAGCCTTCAGCTGCACCATTTAATGGCACGGAATCCATCTATAAATTTGGCAAACTTCATTCTTCACTGTAACTTGAAACTAGTTACTTAAGGAAATTATTTCTTTTTTTCTTTTTTTGTATTTGAGCCATGACTATGAAAACATAAATCTTTAGCTGATGCCTAAGGTGAATTTGTTCTGAATAGAAGGAAAACTCAGAATTTCTAGGTCTCCCAGGGAGATATGTTACCATATCATTTATCCAGAGGATGCTGTCTTTCAGGGTCAATATTTGAGCTCTTTTGCAGGATATAGAGTCTCCAAAGAGGGTGAAATATTTCATCTCTAGATATGAGAATATATCATCTAAAAGATTCTAAGTCTTCTAGAGTCATATATATAATTCTCAACCCTCATTTCCTCTACAGGATGCCCCCACCTCAGGTCCTCCAGCAGGGCGGCGTGCTGGAGGTTGGGCCAACTCGGCAAAAACTGGGTATGGTAAAGATGTAACATTTTAATCGTTATGGGTTCTCTATTAAAGGAATACCTGAACATCTGTCCTTCAGCACTGTTGTTGGTTGCATGGCACCTTTACTTCTGTCTATATATCCATCTATTTCCATTACTTCATTCCCAGTTTGATGGGGTAGATTAGTTGCATATAATCTATGCAACGTAACTTACAAACACCCTCAACACAGTGTGTCAGAAATATGGACTAAAGCAGTTTTTTTATAGACCTATATGATGTAGACAAAACATCAACAGTTGTCTTTGTTAAGAATCCAATTTATTTGCCAAAATGTTTTATCATATAATCCCAGGAGCCCTTGTTTCAGGGTTTTTGCAGCTATAGTACACCCAGTAACAGGTAAATGATGGGCTCCTTTGGGGTGAGAAGTTGAAGAATTTTTTTAAATATTTTTTCTTGACTGATTTTTACCTATACAGCATTAGCCAGGTTTTCTTGTAGCTAGTTTGTCAAGGTTAATACAAGCCATTGCACGAATTAAGCTCATAATAGCCTCCTGCTGTTAAGAGAAGCCAGACGATGGATATTAATTATGTTCAGCTGCTTTTGTTCTTTACATGTAAATGGAAGCCTCCACAAAGTGTGAAGTTTCTATATTTCTAATGAAATATTGTAGCTCACTTAGTCAATGCCATATCAGGTCATCCATACCTCACCCGCAGTTTTCTTATTCTGGTTAAGATATCTGAACTGTGTAGCTGAAATTATTCCTCAACAGGCAGTGATCCAACATCACAATAAGCTGTGATTGGAGATAGGTATGCAGTCATATCCCAGCACTCTGACTGGTAACAGAGTAGCAAGCAGCAAGTAAAGTTGAGGTTGATATGCAACAGGTTGTCTTCAAGTCTTATGTTATTGCCAAGTGAATAAACATTCATTTGTATGTTAAATCAGTCATCAATTATCAGTAATATGTTGATATATATATTTTTTTGGCTAGTACACCATCTGTTTTTAGGCTTTTTTTAATTCAAAATGTATGGATAAGAAATCAAGGCTATTGTATCTACCTTAAACTTCCCATAGGTTGAGAAAAGTACTCTCATACCACACTTTGTTTTCCAGTGTACCTAAGATATTTTTTTAATGCATGTGCACCTTATGAGAACAGATAATAAATTTTTTTTTATATACTTTTAACATCTTTTAACCAAATAGCAGAACATCATAACTGTTGAAGTAACTTTTCCATTCGATTTTTATGATGTATTTTCAAATATAGTACTGATTTCATATTTTTGATTTATTTGTTATCCTATGTCTGCCATCCAGGGACTTTGGGCCACCACTTGAGGATAAAAGGTTTCTGCGTGACTCAGATTCGGACACAGGTCAGTAACACCAGTATACTGTACCTCTACCAAGATAGAAATGACTTTATTAACTTATCAGACAGTTGTCACCACATTTTGGCATATTTATACATCTGTACTCTTACTAGTACATTCCTTGTCTTGCCTTTCCATCATATTTTTTTAAGCTGAGGGCTTTAGTAATGAACAGAAATCCTTAGTAAGGTGAGACTTTAAATGAAATATAAAAGGGCTGAGGAGATAAAGAGGTATGGAAAAAGTGGAAAACCTATCTTTTAGAAATGGACAAATCATAGCTCACAGGAAAACATGAAAAAATAAAGAATGAAAAAGAATGACTGTTCAGAAAGAATGGATTTCACAGTTGCCCATCTATGAGTTGCCAGTGGCCATATCATAAATTTTTTGAAGCATTAGGTGATGGCAGGGGTACACATACAGTGACTTCTCCAAACCAGAAAGTGGAGAAACACCTCCAGCAGTTCAGGTCAGACTTCCTTTGGACAAAGAAATGCTTTGCCTCACAGTCAACATAATTTCAATGATTTTGGGCAGAGATGAAAGCTGAAAAGAAGTCAGAGGAAGGAGAGATCTATGAGATCCAATATGCCAGGTACCTACCCCAAGTGACGTAAAAGATGACATTAGTTGAAAAGTGGATTGGAGGAATAGATAGTCATAGAGCAATAGGGGATGTATGCCTCCATTTCCAGAGCAGTAACCTCTAGTATGCACCCAAGAAAGACAAAAAGTTTCTCCCCATAGAGAGGCAGTAATCTTCCCAAGAATAGTGTAAAAAGAATGTTTAAATTAATCCAGTTAATGTTATGGTGCCAATTCAGGTACATAGAGGGGGTAGCCAGAGGAGGTATGGTTAGTTATGAGCTGTTTACACAAGTTTAATTACATGAAGTTATCGAGGGCAAAATTTTGTTGTTATAACATAAAGGTGGAGTATGGGATAGGTGGTTGATAAATTGCTCCAGATCATCAAGAAAACAAAACATGAGGGCTTCATACCCAACTTCCTCTCCATCTGTTTGGGAGGACTTTATCCATTTTCTATGGTGTCTTTTGAAATCAGAGAAGTAGAAGACCCCAGTTTGAAAATGTTATGACCTTGTGGCACATACTTAGATACGTGAAGAAAGTTTAAAGGTTTTGTAGTATAAAAAGACGAGTAGGCACGATCGAGGATATCAGTGAAAGCTGGATACAAATCCTCTACCAGATGATGTCCAAGTTTGGAGATTCAAGGTCCAAGAGGTGTGCAGCGGACTTTTTGGTGTTAAGCACATAAACAGATTTGCAAATGAAGGCTATTGGTGGTGATGTGAAAGGGGTTAATGAAAACATCTTTTGACAATTTAGTCTTATTAAGATAAAAGGACAGGTAGAAACCAAATGGTATTCAACAGAAGAAAGTTAGTTGAAATTGCTAATGTTGGGTTAGTGAATGGGAGAAAAGAGTTATCTGTTAGAGAAGACTAGGGCTTAAGAAGAATGTAAAGATGGTTAGTAAGATTAAGTAGGTTATATAATAATTAGGGAGATGTTTATACAAGCTTGGCAACTTACTTTTCATGAGACAGGAAGGCCATTTTTCCTTATACACAGGGATGCAAGATAGCTTCAAGCATTTTTTTTCATAATTTAGGATAGTATTACTGATCCAAGTACTTGGATTCTACATTTTCATGTTCTTTTTTTATTTCCACTGATATTATTCAAATGTCTTCTCAATCATTCTTCTGTCTTCTTGTACTTACAGCACAGTTTAAGTGGTCTTCCTAGCAGAATATTTTGTAGACATTTTGGTTATATGTCTATGTTGACTTTCCAGAAATTCCTGTCATCCCAGACTTAGATGAAGTTGTAGAGGAAGATTTCACCCAGCAGATTGCTCAGGCCCCCAGGTGGGTACAGATATGAGTGTGTAGCATGCATAAACATGCATGCATGTATGAACATGTATAATACACACTCATCTTTACAAAGATTATGAACAACAAAATAAAGTTATGTTAGTGCCATGCATAATATACAAATGAGTGGAAGGGTTTATTATGCAGTAGCCAATGGTCTATTATGCCTTGAGAAGTTAGCAACAAGAACAGACAAACAATGGCCCTTCCTTAACCATGTATTCTTGATTATTCCTCTTTCATCACATGACAATCATTTCTCTATGATCTTTAATTATAGGCTCTGTTGCCATATCCATCCTTACTTTCTTTTTTTGCACTACAATGCAATTCCTTATGTCAAAACTACCAAAATGCACTCTTAATCTTAACAATCACTCAACTTTCCTTCTAATTTAATTCTAACCTGCATCAGTTGTTAACTCTATTCCTTGCACTTTTCAACACAGTCTTATGGCTCTTTCTGCATCAGGTTTCACCCCTTCCTTTACTCTAGTCCTCTCTCTTCCCTTCAAATTTGTTTCACTGAAAGTCAGAGCAGCCAGATAGTTTTTATTAAGCACACTACCATTCTATCCTTTCTTTTCATACTAACTGCAACTGTGGATATTCAGAAACTCCAGCTTAAGTCTTTCAGGAATAACCTCAGTTGTTTTTTTTAATGTCCTTACATTTAGAAAATAATAATACTGGAGAGGCAGATTTCCAGTTTCCCCACTTCTTCCCCTCTTAATTACTTTCCTTTGATAATGAATCCTCTACCTGAGTGTAAGGAAAGCACTTAAACCATCATAATTTTCATAATGTTTTTCAAAATAACATTTTAGATGAAAGCATGTAAACATCAGTAAATGGAAAGGTACACAGGGTTTAGATGCTAAAATAACAGGCATTTGTTAGAAACTTTTTTTGAATTGCCCTGTTAAATGGGTGTCAGTACATCTGTTCCTTATAAGTGTTCAGTAAGATCTTTTTAGTGGTTGTCTATTTTCTAAATGTAGTGAAAATAGTCTAGTATATTCTTCTATTCAAGACAGAAATTCCTGATAGAAAGTAAGCATTTACCAATATCTTAAATTTCCTTTATCTCAGTGTTGCTGTGAATCGAGTAGCAACATACAAGGAGCTAGACTCTGACTTGTTGCGTCATGCTGCTTTCTCAACCTTGGATGATATAGACTTACGACTTCTTACCAACTGTTTGTCAAATGAAGCAGACGTAAGAGAGGTTTGTTGAGTACTTTTTTATAACTTAAATCATCTTTATTCCTTGGAAAGAGAGTCAGAGCTACAAGAAAATAGTGATGGAATGAAGGGGAAAGGTGAAAGATATATAAAGTCTTTAAAAAAAAAGTGTTTATTAACATAAATGAGGGTCATAAGAAAAGTACGAATGAAAATCTGAGGGTGAGTAAACTGTTAGTAATAGGGTACATTAAGCCTAAAATTAAGTTTCTATGAAAAGTGTTTAGTAGAAAAGTATAAGAGTTTACTTATGACCAAAAATGAAGTGTTTTAGAGGTAGAGTAAAAACCTGACGAGGGGAAATGCCCTAAGAAATGTGGGTATTGGTATGCACAAAGTAAACTTTGTAATTAAAACTTCCAAGTATCCAGGACTTGAATTGATGACATGTACCAGTGAAGTACAAAGCTGTATGCTCTTGATCCTTGTGTAAATGTGAATGTTGTCAGATGTCTCCTACTGTTATGTGGTAGTATCTGCACCTCCCTGGCAAGTTTTAGCTTTATTTTTTAGCTAAATCAGGACTGAAAACTAGGTGTGCAAATGCCTTAGGAAATAACCTCTACATAGTCTGAATTATTAAGATCATGCTTGTTTTTCATGGATCACCATATCTTCCATTATTACCATATAGCTCAAATGATAGTGTCCAAATGTGAATCACATGGAATTGTAAATGCATGTATATCACTTTTTTCTTCCTCCAAAAATGTTTATATTAAATCTTTCCTTCAAAGCCTGATGTAGAATGGAAGTGGGATACAGTTTTCACTGAAGTTTCATCAGAACTACGTAATGAATGGGACCCAAATGATGAAGGCAGCGAACATGACACCACCCAGTGAACTTCCAAGTTATGAAACCAATGAATGTCATGAACTATCATATTATGGCACTGTTGATGTGACACCTTCCCATGAAACACCAGATTATGACCCCAGTGATTGACACTGACCTGTAACCCACAATGTTATGATGTCATTGAATACAGCACCACCTCTTAACCCACCAAAGTAAGAAACTAGTGAACATGATGCCACTCCCAAATTCCAGGTTATGTAGTCAATGAAAATTGAGACCACTATCTAATGTAAGGATAATTTGACTGATTATCTAATCCAGTCTTTTTATATTCTCCCTTTTCTGTCGTTTTTCATAAGAAAGACTGTCTAGACAGATGAAGGTACACATATTAACTTGTTTATAAGGCTGAATGGAAGCAAGGAGTTATGTAACTACAAGTTTTTGCAGGAGATTCTAGTCATTTATTCAGTTAAAGAGTGCAACTTCTGAATCAAACATGAAGGAATGAATATTTTGGTAGGAGCACTTAAATAAACACAAAAATGATTGTGCCTTTAAAGTATTTGAAATATATTTTAAAGATTTACTGTATATTTTTATCATTATGCATGGGGAGAATGGAGAAAAAATATTACCCACATGTTTCTAAAGATGACTAAGGGTAAGGAATAGAGGTCCTGAAAATTCTTTGCAGTACTAACTTTCTGAAAGTACGAAAAGATGAAGCCAAGTTGGGATTTTTAATTGAAGACTAGGTCATCTATTTCCCACATCATTAAGATGGAAAAAGCAAGCAAGCATTGGTATGGAAAAAAATACAATTCAATATACAAAAATATATGCACAACTTTTTTGGTTCTCAGAACAGAAAACCATAATGTAATGTTAACTTTGTACCATTTATCAAGGATCATACAAGTGATTTTTTTTTCTTATACTTTATAATTTGATTATACTTTGATGCTGTCTCCCGCGTTAGCGCAAGGAAATATACGAAAGAATGGCCCAACCCACCCACATACACGTGTATATACATAAACACCCACACATGCACATATACATACCTATACATTTCAATGTACACATACATATACTTACACAGACATATACATATATAGACACGTACATATTCATACATGCTGCCTTCATCCATTCCTGCCGCCAACCTGCCACACATGAAATGATTTTTTTCTTGTAAACTGCAAATTTTGAAAGGGATGGGAGATTTCAGTTTGCATGCTGAAGTAAGTATGTTGAAATGGCCAAGACACACTGTGGCACAATATAAATATGAAAGAAATCTTGGCATAGACAAGAATTTGAACTACAAAGCACTTAAAATTCATGTTCAGCATTTCTCTACCCATGAAACTAAAAAAATATATGGTTTGAGATGCTAAATCAGCACATGCCAATAGTACAATATTGTTTATTGCCTTTCTAATCTCTCTTGTGATATTCCAACACCCTAGGAAGCTGGTTCAATAATAAATCAACTGTATATATCAAGGCAATGTGCCTTTCTTTTGTTTCTGTAACACCTGAAAGCTATGGCCTCGTCTGGTGAGGTGGTGCTCAGGCAGGGAGACATAATCTTGCTTTCCTCTGCAGTGATATTTAATATCTACATGTATAAAAGCAACAAAAACAAGAAATGATCGTTTATAAAATGTAATATGACAGAGATGGAACAGCTGAAATGTATGCGAAGAAAAATATGATTTATGCAGCTATAGAGAGATCACCATTACATAAACTTTTGTAGTCAAAGATTAATTACATGCCATGTTTCGTTAACTGTACATTTCACCAAACAGACAGTACAATAAAGTTTTTTTTCTTGCCATTATCATTCCTAACCATTTTGTTTTAGCTTTTCACTAATTTCACAAAATAAAGCTATTGTTTGCACCTTTTTTTGGCTCTCTGATCTCTATCATCTTACATTTAATAAATGCTTTTCATATCTTGTTAAAAGCAGTATTTACCAATAAGGCCTTAACGATGTTAACATTAAACATTCTAAAAGATGTGACAAAATTTATATTAGCTCAGATGACAATAGGTATTGATGGCAAATCTAGTGTCACAGGGGTAGATTACACCATCAAATCACATTTTTCACATTATAATATCTGCCATCTAAGCACAGATTTCGTGAATGAGAATATAAAAACAAGATGTTCACTTCTGTTAGCTTCAGATGATTGTGTGACAGCAAGGGAATAAGACAATAATAACGTATGTACTTTACAAAATAATTTTATTGCATAACTATATATCCTTTGAATCAATTTGTATCAAAATATGGAAGCAGTATCAAAATAGAATCTATGCAGCATTTACTGCAAAAGAGGTGTAGGAAAATTCTTAGAGAAGGTCTTTATACATGTGATTCTGCACCATAAATTAATGTAATGCAGTAGAGATTTACAAAGTAATTTTTCATGTTGATGTTTAACAGCAACCATTGTCAAAATGATATTTCACAGTGTCCTCCATTAACCAAGGGTCTAAACCTTATGGGTATGACTGTTCAACTTGGAAATATAATCATCTGAAGTGCTTTCAGTAAAAGACAAAGTATAACAAACACTTGCATAACTTACACAGAATACATTTAAAGCATGCTTCATACTAATCAGTCCCTTCAACAAAATATATATTACCTTTTTCATTCCTTACATATTCTTTAGTTAATGTACAGTAATTATTTATTGTTTATAATATATGCAGGTACTTAAAACTGATTTTAGCACACTTTAAAATTGATATTAGCACATCTCACTAAGCATGTATAGAGAAATCTTGCATTTTACTTCGTTTCTTAGTGTTGTTATTATTTTGTGTCATTTTCTTCGTGAAAGAAAGACCACTGAATTATACATATGAAAAAGCTCAATCTACGATTCACTTCCCAGATCTCATTCCACTTGCTGTGCTTAATCAATCTTATGTAGTTTAATTTGTCATCCAATTAGTAGCTGGTAGGCAGCCAAAGACCCATCTGGTTATTGGGAAGGTAGGGACTCAGCACTTCAGTGATTGTCAAATTGCACTCCTCTGAGCCAGGTAGCCATCTTTTCTACCTCACCCACACATGGACTACTGGCTTTCTGTCTGCAAACATATAATCTCTCCTTTTTATACACAACATTTGACAATTAATTCATACATCACCTTTTCATAACTCTAGATCTTCCTGTGATGAGCACTGTAAGCTAGCCTTGCCTTTTGGCAAAATGGTAGGAGTGATAGAGAAGTAGTAGGTAGGAACATTTAGGCTGGAGCATTAGGTATAAACATTATGTAGGAACATTAGGCGGGAGCATTAGGTAGACACAGAAGAAACAGTGCACTAGAGTTCTGCTTCTGCAAACAGTGCACTAGAGTTGCCATCTGCTTGTGGCCTATTGAGGGTGAGGCAGGAAAGGCTAAGAAGTAGCAGTGGCATTCTCTAATTATGGAGAGTCTGACATGGCCACCCACTTAAGAGGGTTCCAGGCAGGAACAGGCATCAGAGATACAGACAGTATATAGATAGATAGATAAAATTTCGTACAAATGATGCTTCTGCAACTCTTACCATTGAACCTATTGTCAGATTACTTTTTTATAATAAATCATACTTTGCTTGAATTGCATTTTTTTTATGTTAGCCAAGATGGCATGGGCAGCTGAGGTCCTAATTAATGCCATCCCATTAATACTAAAAATATTTTATTTATTTATACTTAATTGCCACTTCCCACAACAGTGAGGCAGTGCCAGGAAATAGATGAAGAATAGCCCATCCACTCATATACGCATACAGATATACATAAATGCCCATACACGCACATATACATATCAACATAAAACACATATACATACACATACACGGACATATACATATATACACATGCACATATTCATACTTGCTTGCCTTCATCCATTCCTGGCACTATCCATCCCCACATGAAACAGCATTGCTACCTCCTGCTTCAGTGAGGCAGTGCCAGGAAAACATACAAAAAAGGCCACATTCATTCACACTCAGTCTTTAGTTGTCATGTGTAATGCACTGAAACCACAGCTCCCTATCCAAATCCAGGCCCCATAGACCTTCCCATGGTTTACCCGAGTTGTTTCACATGCCTAGGCCAGTTTATCAACCAACCCCTTGGGGTGGATGAACAGATGGGTTGACTATGGACCGACTGTCGTAACTAGGATTTGAACCTATGCGCTCAACCCTGGGTGGCCTGTGAATGTGTCTGTCAGGAATGCTAACTGCTAAAACCTAAGCACCAACTTACCAAGCACAACTACCTCATCCACCCGATACAGTTAAATGTATCTCATCTCTTATCTCTAACATTAAGATACGGTAATTAAACTTTATACTACAGCCAAGAAAAAAATGGCAAAATTTTTTTTGGGAGGGATCCCTGAGAAGTCTGTAATACTGAAACCATTAAATATCCAAGAGTTACACTATCTGATCCTATAACTTGGTTTTTAAACTACCTTTGCCAGACCTCTCTAAGCACTTCCTTAATATCCTTATCCATTTGATCAATATCAAAAACAAATTTGACTCAAACTATTGCTAAAATTTCTGAAAGATTGTGTGTGTCATTAACAAGTACTGTCAGTCTCAAATATGGTTAGAAAGAGGCGGCAATGTGTGGAATAACCTCAGATGACCATGTACAGTAATTATTTCTCTAGTTTACTATGATAAAGTGCATTAAACAAACAATCAAGAGGCAAATTAAGAAATTTTCATCAATTTAATCAAGGACTGCAATACTAACTTTCTTTTGTCTTTCTGTTTTCATATAATCTTCCTTCCTTTAAAAGTCATGTCTACAAACACCTGCAAGTCCTAATTAATTTCTAATTTTCATTCTTGTACTTTTTTCTCTAACCTGAGATGACCTTTGACTGAGGCATGTTCTGCCTGTGCCATGTTAGTCACTGGAAAAAAATAATCATAGGGAACACAGTAATAAGTACATCTGATCAGATATACATACACACATTATCATTATCATACAACCCTAAGATCCCTTTTATGGGGCCCCTGTAGCTTTGAGGATGAACATGCAAGAGGCAAGGAATTGATGAATTTCCTTGGGGTGAAGTGTATAATTAAATTAATATATATTTATTCCCCGGGGTTCAGTAGAAATAGTACTCCCCACAAATCTCCAGCAAGTTGCAGAAGGTGACTACAAAAGACAGAAACAGTGAGATGGCAATCCTATCATTGTGTATTATAACTTTCTAAATATAAAATCAGATGAAACTGTCAAGCAAGAATTTATCCTTAGTAGCGAAATTTTCCTATTGCTACCTTGCTAAGACAGAAAATGTTTAACAGGTATAAATATATTAACATGCACAAGAAAATATACACTGTATATATGTGTTCCTTAAGTGTGAAAACAAAAAAATTTGCTTAATGCCTTACTTTACCTATGACCAGAATTGGAGACTGAAGGAACCCTCAAGTTAAGTGAAAAAGAAAAAATTACAAATATTCGTAAAACTTATCCTCTATCAAAGTGTCCCACTTTGAATATTTTCATGGCACTGCTGTCTTTCCCTTAACCACTGTCTCAGCCAAATGCTATCCTTGTCAGGGTGACAGCAGCTGTAGTACAGCATCAGAAATAGGAGACCTCCAGCAGCTCCCCCGAACATTATCCCGATGCCAAAGTCATGAAAGTAGTTGTTAGGGTCACCATAATGCCAAAAGAGAGCAATGATGATGTGCTCCCCAAAAGTTATGATGTAATACAAGACAATCCGTAGGATCTGGGATGAAAAAAATATGGGAATACAGTAATAAAACCTTCTACTCTGTTATAAAATATACTAAACATTTATTTACTATGTCTAATGATTCTACCAGTGATGAAATAAAATACTGGAAAAATGCAAAATAATTAGACTGTGGATACTGCATACGACTTTATTTAACCTAATTTGATTTTAGGAAACAGAATTCATGATGATAGATAAAAATTTATATGAACTGAAAAAGAAGGGAATAGCATAATTCAAAATCATTTCATGAGTGGAAGATTTCAGTCTGCCTGCAGTAAAATAGTAATCTTTTGCATCTTTAGTTGATCAGAATTGATGGAACATTCACACCACTATTTGATGCAATAAAGCATATACATTTCACAACTCTGGCAAAACAGCAAAGGTAGAATCTGAATTTATGATGTACATAGCAGACAAACCATGTAACATGACATACCTATATTTTTCTAACCTACTCATTAGATAAATCTTTTCCATATTCATTTCAGTTTCCTGCATAAAAGAGGTAGCACTGAAACCACAGTTTTGTATCCACAATTGTGCCCCATAGACCTTTCCAAAGTTTACCCTGCATAATCTACATTTTGACCCCAGTATACCACACTGTTCCAACTCATTCAATCTCACACAAGCCTTTCACACTCCTGCATGTTCAGGCACTCATCAATCAAAATGTTTTTCTCTCCATATATATGTGTATGTGGGTGGATGGGCTTTTCTTTGTCTGTTTCCTGGCGCTACCTCGCTGATGTGGGAAACAGTGATTAAGAATAATAAAAGAATAAAAAAATATATATATACTGCAAGAAGCCACAGTGGTGCGCATGATCTAGTATATGCAAAAAACCACAGGAAAAATGAAACATGATAAGTTCCCAAGTGCACTTTTGTGTAAGGATCACATCGTCAAGGGGGATACAAGAATGAAATAAAAGGCGTAGAACAGTCAGTTGATATACAAGGAAGAGACATAGCTAAGATGCCATTGGTAAATATGCATTACTGGATGGTGGTGTTCTGGTCTGGCAACATTCGTGTCATAAAACATTTATTATGTGGATAAGAGAAGGAACTGTCTACAAACTTCAGCTACAATAAAGCAATCCAATTTGTATAGACCTTCACTAATATTCATGTTACAAGAAGGAACAGAGAAGGGGGCCATGTAAGGATTTTCCCTCTTAGGCTCAGTCCTCTGTTCTTAATGCTACCTGGCTAACACGGAAAATGGTGAATATGTAAGGAAAAAAATTATTTATTTATTTATTATACTTTATCGCCGTCTCCCTCGTTAGTGAGGTAGCGCAAGGAAACAGATGAAAGAATGGCCCCACCCACCCACATACACATGTATATACATAAACGCCCACATACGAACATATACATACGAATACGTTTCAATGTATACATGCATATACATACACAGACATTTACATATATACACATGTATATATTCATGCTTGCTGCCTTCATACATTCCTGTCGCCACCCCGCTACACATGAAATAGCACCCCCCCAAAGGTAGTGCTACGAAAAGACAAAAAAAAAAAGGCCACATTCATTCACACTCAGTCTCTAGCTGTTATGTGTAATGCACCCAAACCACAGCTCCCTTTCCACATCCAGGCCCCACAAAACTTTCCATGGTTTACCCCAAACGTTTCACATGCCCTGGTTCAATCCATTGACAGCACGTCGACCCCGGTATACCACATCGTTCCAATTCACTCTATT
>JAUUDZ010426051.1:0-14012 GCA_032361705.1 Panulirus versicolor
TATCAAAGGTATACGTAGGTCATGCATATTAAGGAACTATAAATATCTAAGACTTATGTAACGTAAAAGTTAGATTCATGTGACGTTAAACATGCTTTTTTGTTCATGAGGTCATGAGTTCAGAGCAGACGTTAGTAACGCTATTGGAGCAGGAGAGGTCATGGTTATCTACCAAGATGGGACTGGATGATGGAGTCTCATGGGTTGTGAGTAGAGTAGCGTACCACCCTTTGCTGCCTCCATTCCCTAAGTCTGGCACAACCAGAGTGCTGGGTGACTTGAGAGGGGGGGGGGGGGGAGGTGTCATCCTACACCGGTTGTAAAGAGGCAAGCATCACACTAGGAGTGGTCATGGGGCCCTTAGGAATCAGGAGAATTCAAAAGGGGGTGATGGACCTACGGTAGGTGAAGAGGGTGGTGACCCTTAAGAATCGGGTCAAAGGTCACACTCATACGCAAGGTGATTTCTGTTTTTGACTGAGGATCTCTGTCACCTGTACCTGTAACCTCATGATTTGTCCTGCCTTGATGACCCTTACGACCTGCCCTCCCTTGATGGTCCCGTTGACCTGCCCTTACGTTGATGACCCCCGTGACCTGCCCTCCCTTGATGGTCCTGTGACCTCTTCTGCATCCATGAGCCCGTACTGAAGCGGTTGCTTGGTGCCACTCATGGAGCTAAGCCTTCGTACCCGAGATGTTGCTGGTGTGAAGTCGTCGCACTTCAGGTACCAAGTCGTACTCGAAGGGTTTAGTCGTCGTACTCATGGGGTTGAGTCGTCTTGCTCATGGGGTCTACATGTCTTACTCGAGGTGTTAACGTACAGTCCATAGTCTGAACCGTCGCGGGAGGGAGTCCTATACCAATGGAGGACCCCAAAACGCGTCAGGGAGTTCAAACCCCTTATCTCCCCCCTATAAGGATTCACACACCACGAATTCCTGGTACAAAGTTCTCCAACCAAGAGTGCAGGAGTACTGAAGACGACGAGAGGCTGGCACAAGTGTTCAGTCTGAGGGACGCATCGAGGACTCTTAAGCTGTGATATCCTTAACTCCGGTCAAAATGTCTGGGTGACTTAGGTTCAGTCACTTCTAATCGTAGCCTTATGTCAACTTAGGTTCAGTCACTTCTAATCGTAGCCTTATGTCAACTTAGGTTCAGTCACCTCTAATCGTAGCCTTATGTCAACTTAGGTTCAGTCACTTCTAATCGTAGCCTCATGTCACACGAAGTAGTTAGTGATGTCATGATGGGTGATGTCATGGGGTTACGTGTTGGTGAAGACGATGGCACAAAGTTAATGACGTCATGGGTTACGTGTTGGTGAGGTCAGGTCACGAACTTAGTGATGTCATTTGTCCTAATTGGTAATATCATACGTCCGTGTTAGTGACGTCATAGGAACTAGTTGGTGATGTCATTGGCACTCGTTATTGATATCATGGAAACTAGTCACTGGTGTCGCAGGTGCTGGTTAGTAACGTCACAGAGACTAGTTAGTGATGTCATGAGCAGTAGTCGATGATATCATTGGTACTAGTTACTGATGACGTAAGTAATAGTTAGTGATGTCATGGGTACTAATTAGTGATGTCCTTGGAGCTAATTGCATCTATACTAGTTAGTGATGTCATGAGAAGTAGTTAGATATGTCATTTAGTACTTTAGTGATGTCATGAGAACTAGTTAGATATGTCATTTGGCACTTAGGTGATGTCATGAGAACAAGTTAGATATGTCATTTGGTACTTTAGTGATGTCATGAGAACTAGTTAGATATGTCATTTGGTACTTAAGTGATGTCATGCGAACAAGTTAGATATATCATTTGGTACTTAAGTGATGTCATGGGTACTGCTTATCATTGTCATGGGAATTAGATAGTAAGGTCATGAGTATTGGTGACGTCAGAAGTAGATGGCTATGTCATGGGTGATATCTAGTGGCCATGAGAAGTAGCAATCTACGCCGTGGGATCATGAGTAGTAGTTAACGATATCACAGTAACTACCCATTGATACCATGTGCTCCCATGGGTACTAGCTGAAGATGTCATTGGGGATTCGACGTCATGGGTAATTGATAGGAAGGGATGTCCGGTGCACTTGTTAGTGACGTCGTGGGAACTAGTTCGTAGCCATGCGAACTAGAGTGTGATGTCATGGAAAGTAGTTCATGATGATGTCGTAGGTACAAGTTAGTTATGGCATATGTACTCGTCGGTGATGTCATGGGAACTAGTTAATGATGTCATAAGGTAGTGAGGTCATAAGTACTAGTTAGTGATGTCATTAGAGGTAATTAGGAACGTCATGGGTAACATGGTAATGGCATATGCCCTAGTTAGTGACGTAATGGATGCGATGATGTCATACGAAACAAGTATTGACGTCATGAGTACTGGTTGATAACAGGTAGACCCTTGACTAAGGCTGGGGAATCAGCTGTTTGTGACGTCATGGGTACAGGTACTAGTTGGTGATGTCATGGGTACAGGTAATAGTTTGTGACGTCATGTGTACAGGTACTAGTTGGTGATGTCATGGGTACAGGTACTAGTTGGTGATGTCATTAGGATTCGTTGTGTAACGGGAACTACATTAGTGACGTCACAGGTACTTGTTAAGGATGTCGTAGGCAGTTTTTAGTAATGTTATGGGCACTGGTTAGTGCTGTTATGGAAACTAGCTAGTGATACTGGTAACTAACTAGTGTTGCCATGGGAACGAGGTGGTAATATTAACTATGAGTGCTGACTAGTTAGTAACGTCATGGGATCTTATTAGTGATGTGATGAGTACTAGTTGAGGATCTCATGAGATCTAGCTAGATATATCATAAGAACTAGTTGGTGATGTTATAGGAACTACATATTACAGTGACTTCATGGATACTAGTTAGTGATGCTTTGGGAGCTGGTTAGTGGTGTGATAGGGACTAGTTATGCAGTCCTAGCTAGCTCGTAGGTTTTAGTTATGCAGTCCTAGCAAGTTCGAAGGTTTTTAGTTATGTAGTCTAGGCCAGTTCGAAGGTTTTAGTTATTCACTTTAGGCCAGCTCGAAGGTTTTAGTTATTCAGTCTAGAAGGTTAAGGTATTCAGACCACGCAACTTGAAGGCTAAGTAGTATATAGACAAGCTCGAAAGTTAAGGTATATACACACTAGGCTTGCCCAAACGTTAAGTTACCGCTGACAGTGTTCGCCTGAGGGTTAAAATTTGTACCTTAAGCTTAGCTCGAAAGTTCATAAATGCAAGCTAGGCTAGTGCACGGGCTATGTTAGATTGGCTAGGCTAGCTCGAAGGTCGAGTTACTGTTGGCAATATTAGCTCGGAGGGATGAGGAACTGCAGGCTAAGCTCGTTAGGAAGGTGTCGTATGCACACGCGTTAAGCTTAAAGGGACCTTGTGTTGTTAGACTCTTTGTCTGCTAATGATCTCCCTACAGAAGTTATTGCTTCAGATTTGTGAGAACTCTGGTTTTACGAGTTTCAGTAGATTTTCGTTTTGGTCGAAGTTCACTTTACTTATATCTGTGGTTGTGCTATATGTTGATGTAAAGAAAGCTGATGTAAAGAAAGAAAAAGTGATATTGTATACGTGTGTCTTTGTTTAATCTCAGACGAATAGAAAGAATTGTTATATTAGTATAGCTAGGTGGTTCACTAAACTATGATAGGGACCAGACTGACTGGAAAATACAACTAATTAAGATCAATTAAAGTCTGCAGTCTGGTTCCATGATAGAGGATCCTGATAGAGACAAAAATACCATTAGTTTGTGCTGTTGGGTGATAAAGGTACACCACACCGCTGCTGTGGCTAGTCGGGGCCTTGGTCTGGTAGGAGCAGAGGGAGGGATGTTACCCAAACCCAGATGGCAGGAAGGAAGTGAAGGGGTGCGTTGTATGTGCGTGTGTGAGAGGAGGATGAAGGCGGTACTGGTAGGGGGTTTACGACTGCCTGAAAATCTGAAAGATGGCGTGGAAGATGCGGATGTGGGGACATAACATAAGTGAAGTGCAGAGGACATGACGTTTGCCAGATGCCTGTTTGCCTGCTTGTCTGTCTGTTGGGCTGAGACAGAGGTAAGACCCTAGTGCTCTGGCCCATCGAGTGTCCGGGGCGTTGGTCGTTGTCTACAATTACCATGAACTTGGTTAAGGTGATGAATAAGACGCTGGTGCTCTCGCTCCCATCTGATGGTTCATACGGTGCAACTAGCAACACTTCCGCTACTCAATACGAGAGAAGGACCAACTTCTAAAGATGGATATTAACATGCGCGTTAACTGAAGACTATTGATTAATCTTGTACATGCACAGGAAACGAATTAGATACGCGAAGTGATGCTCAAAGAAATATTACCTTCGATAACCCAAAAGAGGACTTCGCTCGTCGCCCAAGAAGACAGGAAAAGAAAAACTGAATTTACCAGAGAACATTAGACCTTGCCTGTTCAGTAACAGCCCAAAAAGGAGTGGCTTAATATGATGCAGACAGAGTATGAAAGTCAAGAAAACGACAGCCGGGGTGAATACGAAGTGTTGTGGAGTCCTGCTGTGGCTCGTCAAGGGGATAGCGAGATTTTCGTGCGAGGGAGATAACACAGCACCAGACAGTACCTGTCTCAGGGAAGGGGTACGTTGTCTGGACGGCCGCACCAGGTCTCGGATGGGGTTAAGGAGGCTCCTGAAGGGTTTTTTTGTAGGTTTCTTGGCCCTTCCCCCGGGAGTCGAAGGAGGACGGTTAGGTCTGTGGTCGGCGGTGATAGGGATGATGTCGTTGGTGGTGGATGGCTGTAGTGATGGTGTTGGAGGGACTGGGTCTGGGTCAGGACGTGAGGCGGTACTATGAGGGAAGACTAGTTTGAAGCCGTCCTCCTCGTGCCCAGTTGAGGGTGGGGAGAAGGGCTTGAAGGAGGTAGTTGCGTGCGGAGGCTGAGACTCCGGCTGGTCGCTATCCTCCCGCACCACACTAACCTGGTTAAGGAATTGGAGCGGCGTGAACTGCGGCTGCTTCTCCCTGATCCCTGGGATGCGCACTACTGGGATCTTGAACTCCTCCATGAAGTTACCGGCAACTGGAAAATGGGAAATGTTGTTTGATGTTGCTTACGGCTATTTCCAGCTGCCAACTTTCTCCGAACTTGAAATTCTGAAATTTTTGAATTTTTCTTGTGAATTCTTAACAACTTAAGTATTTGGAAGTATTCGTTATCTCTGTATGGCCAGTTCCTGAACATGTTTTTCTTTTCTGATTTCATCCAAAGGGGACAAGTCATCTCTAGCGAGCTTTCTTACCAGCGATGCAAAATATAGATATGGGGGCCATCAGCAATGGTCTTCGCCAGTGTGAATATCTAAGATTTTTACCTCCAGTAAAAGACGACGTTCCTGAGAATTATATAACGTCGACTCGACTGTCCTGGAGGTGGGAGCTCGCCTGTACAAGCGTCACCATCAAACCGAATATCAAGTCAAAAGAAGAAGAGGAAACAATTCCTTACACCATTCTGTGCAGCTTCGTCAGAAACTTTCAGGCTACAGATTCTAAAAGGTTGATGATCGACTATGTTTAGGTCGACCTCACATTCATGTATTGATATTTGGACTCGCTATATATATATATATATATATATATATATATAAGAATATAGCCTGGAAGGAGCCAATTCCTCCACCCCTAACACATCAGGTCACCAGAGCCATCACAGAGATATGGCCGCACCAAGAGACACAGCCGAGTTCGACTTACTGTTGCCTTTCTCTACGTCGCCCATTGGGCCGAAGCCACCGACGGAGGAGAACCTGGGAAAGCTGTCGGGTCGTCCAGCGATGAATCCTGGACTGTCCTCCCTAGCCTCCTGGGCGTCTGGAACAGAGGAGCAAGGCGTTACACAACACAGGGGAATTCTTGAATTGAGGCAGGGCCGTGGTGTGGTGTGGATCACATCAGGGGAGAAGGGGAAACTACCACTACATGATCAGTCGGAATCATTTACTATGGTCATCGTCGCTCTAGAGAGTGTGACTGAATGCTTTACCAGTGCCCAGCAAGGCATCATGAGTGACCTACAGTTCACTGCAACATCATTTCTAATGTGTTTTTTTTACATCACTGACTTCACTGGAATGACGGAAATCATCCTTGTCTTCCTTGCAAGATGATCATAGTAAGTATGAGGTTCACTGTAAATTGAAGTGGTAGGTTAGGACACGGGAAGGAACATTAGGAACGTGTTGGTCACAGTGGCAGGTACTCAACATGTTACGCTATGATGATCTGAACTGTAGGATCAGGTTACTATATCACTGTAGCACCCGCCACTGCTGGCCAGGGGGAACATGCAGCATACAAGTGAAGTTTACAAATTGTGTTACACTCCTCCTGAGTATATGATAACGTGATCTTTGGGTTTTAAGGTTGAGATCAAAGGTCACGCCAGTTATAACCTAAGGGTTTGAAGAGACTTAAGAAATTTATAATCTATCAGGTTTAATGGTCGCCAGTATGAGTGCAGAGTCGTAGGAGTTCAGTTATGATTGTCCAAGTCCAATCGAGTCGTCAAGCCAGGTACACACTGGCCGTCATGAAGTGTGAGGTCAAGGAGGAGCTCCCCCTTCAGGTCACTCGTTAGTCCTTCGGCAAGTTTTTTTTTTGGGTCAATGTTTTGTCCCCTTTTTTTTTCTTCAGTTGTATTCGCACATCAAGTGCTTACGTATCTGTCGGTCTGTTTGTCGAGATTCGGTTGTGTTTCGTGGCGTCGCTCACAGTCGGTGTCAGAGATTAGCTTACCGGAGGAGACGGGTTCCCCAGACATTCGCCGCTGGGCTATATGGAGTCTCCTGCGGACAATAGGAATATCCTGCTGTCGTGTAGCCATTGGTAGACGTCGGTTCTCCATCAGGATATGTCTAGGGGCACGGACGGAGGAGGTCGGGGGCAGGATATGGGCTGGGGGTGAGGGACCTGGTAAGAGACCTGGAGCCAACTGCTGAGGCCGAGGGAAATTCTGGGAAGGAGGGAAGACAAGATTTGGAGGGAAACGTTTAGGAGGAAGGCGAGCAGGGCGAGGAACTTTACGAACGACGGTGGGTTCAAGGTTCTCGTCGTCGAGGACAGAACTCGCGAAGTTTGACAAGAAATTTGAAGGTTCAGTTTCGAAGGGAGAAGGGAAGTTAGGTCCTATGAGTGTGTCACTGTTTGTATACTCTGTAAGAGATTCTAATTCTGGCTTCACGTATGAAGGGTCTTGTCCTCCGAACTCGAACTCAATAGTTGGTTCTCCAAAGTTTGCGTTCTCTGATTGCCGTCCTCTTTTAAAGGGACGAGACCCGTGCCCTTTCTGGTGGGATGGACGAAAAGGTCTGGGTCTGCTGGGTTTGAAGTGCTTGATTCTGTAACGGGAAGCAGACGTGTGGAGGTCTGTCGGAGCCGTGGCCTGCTGGGCGCTCACATCTCGTTTGGTACGGCCGTGAAAGTTTTGAAATTCTGTCTGATCTGAGAGAGATATATCGTGGCCCTCGAAGTGTGAACTCGAAGCGGGGAAAAGGCGAACTGCGGCTTGTGAGGGGTTGTCAGAACCCACGGATGAAAATGGGAGGTTTGGTCTGAGATGTGGGGAGGGCTGGGATTGTTGGAAGGGCTGGGGTTGTAGGAAGAGCTGAGTTTGTTGAAAGGGTTGAGGTTGTAGGGAGGGCTGGGGTTGCAGGAGGCGCTGAGGTCTTGGGGAAGGCTGGATCTTGCGTACAAATCGGTCATTATTTCTAAACAAGACGTCAAGAGACGCCGGAACACCCCCTTCGTAAGGGGATCTCAGAATATCGTCGAGTGCATCAGTGATGCCCGGTGCTGCGCCGAGGTCTCTGCGGCGCCTGATTCCTATCTGCTCGAAAAAATTGGGGATGACGAACGGAATTTCGAAAGGGTGCGACAGAGACGGAGTGTTAATTTTGGGTCGTTTGCTTGTCTGTTCGGCGGCCTTGGCAGTGGCGGGTTCAACAGCTGTCTGAGGATTCTTAGGAATCCGACTGATGCGGTTAAAGAGAATAGTGATTGAGTTCGGTACCGAACCTTCATAGGGAGAGTTTATAGTCTGGGAGAGCTGAGCCGACGCGTCCTGCTTTTCGGTCACGTCGCGCCTTTCTCTCGGTAGTCTTGAGGATTCAAAGAAGGAGCCGAAGTCTGAGAACGTAGAACTGATCTGGTGCCCTGTGAAAGATGAGGATGAGAAGGGTGTCTGGGACGGAGTTGGACTCTCACGAGCGGAGGGACTCGACCTCGGTGGGGAGGGGGCAGGTCGTTCGTGAATCACTCTGAAGGTCGAAGGTCTGGGAGGGGTAGCAGGGCGACGAGGAGGAGGACGACGAGGAGGAGACGGAGGTGGAGGAGCCGGGGAAAAACGAGGCGTTTGCCTCTGAGGCCGGACGACTTGAGGCTGGAATCTCTGAGGAGAATCTCCATTGGACGGGGAGAAGGTCTGAGGAGACGGCTGGGAGAGGGTTTGAGGAGAGGACTGGGAGAAGGTCTGGGGAGAAGGCGGCGAGGAGGAGGATGATAAGGGTGGAGCTGGGCGGTTGGAGGCCGCAGACTGTCTTGCAGGACGGACGTTGGTGTTGCGAAGGAGGAGGGCTTGGAGGTGGGAGGTGACCGGCAACCCTCCATATGGAGCGCTCAGTATACCGTCGATGGCAGACGAGATGCCAGCTTGTCGTTTGTGTCTCCCTGCAGAGCGTCGAGGGAGGGACAGAGAAGAAAAGGGTCAGCTTCTCAGGTATATATCTTGGTATATATATCCTGCTGACAGTGTATAGTGTTGTACTGTATCTGGGATATGAAGCCTGGTGACTGTACTCAGTGCTGTATTTTGATTATGTGTGGCTGTATGGACGTCTATACATTTGTATGTTTTTAAGTTTTCTTCATATCTGTAGTATACACGTAATCTTGTATATGTTTATGCATATAAACTTGGGTGTATCATTCTTGTATGTATGTTTATATGCTAGATAGGAAGTACAGACCTAACTGCCTCGTCTTCACCTTGTGTCTGACCCAGCCCTAAGTTATACGTGCTCTGGTGAACTCATAATGAATACAGACATTGTTTTTGATATAAACTACTGTCCACCCTGTGATACAGTTAACCCCCGTGGACAGTGTATTAACCTGCCCTTACAGCTAACCCTGTGGACAGTGCCTTACCCTGGCCTTACAGCTAACCCTGTAGACAGTGCCTTACCCTAGTCTTACAGCTAACCCCGTAGACAGTGCCTTACCCTGGCCTTACAGCTAACCCCGCGGATAGTGTCTTAACCTGACCTTACAGCTAACCCTGTGGACAATGTCGTAATTTAGCTCTTAAAGTGTTCTTGCAGCTAACCACGTGGATAGTCACTTATTAGCCTTACAGCTAACCGCATGAAGACTCTCTCCACCTAGTTGCTTAGTTAACCACCTAGGCACTATCTAAACTTACATTGACTACAAGGACAGTTTAAGTTATTCTCGGATATAGATAATGATGAGCACTTTCATATATCAGGTTAACTACGTGTCCAGGTAGAGCGTGAGTTTAACCAAGTGTACAGGTATGGCTAATCCTGCATATAGGTAAGGTTAACCTTTTGTCTAGGTAAAGCTAACTATATTTACAGGTAAAGTTAACCGAGTGTACAAATAAGGCTGACCATGTATGTATACAGGTGAGATTAACCAGGTATCCATGTAAAGCTGATCGTACATGCGAGGTAAACCAGGTGATCAGGAAAAGTTAACTTTATATACAGTTAAGGTTAAAGACGTGGGCCTGTAGAATGAACCATGTATGCATGTTAAGTTAACCGTGTATACACGTTAAGTTAACCACGTGAAGTGGTAAGGCGAACCGTGTGTACAGGTGAGGTTAACCAGATACACAGCAGTGACCCATATGCACAGGTGACGTCATTCATTAGCATAAGGTTGGGGTTACCACATGTCCACGTGGTGCTACCCTCATGCACAAGTAGGTTTAACATGTTAATTGCAAAGTTTACCAAGTTAAAAGCAAAGTTAACGTAAAACGTGGGGTTAGTTTTATGCAAAAGTGAGGATAAGAACATGACAGCTCGGGGTTTAACATGTTAATTTCAAGTTAACCAAGTTAAAAGCAAAGTTAACGTAAATGTTGGGTTAGTTTTATAAAGCACAAGAGAGGCTCAGAACGTGGTAGCTCTGGGTTAGATACATATGTAGGTGTGGTAAACTATATGTGGGTAGGTTAACCATGTGTACAAGAAAGGTTAACTATAAAGGCGTCAGAGTAACATTAACCCAGTTTAGATAAGATTCACCACCCATAAAGGTGACTTTAACCATGTGTTTTTAAAAACGATAATTGTATGGTCAGCTGATCTCGTGCGTAGACAGGGTTAACCACATGTAGACAGGTAGGTAAGGTTAGCCACTTGCAGACAGATGGATAAGGTTAACCACAGGTAGATAACGTTATCCACATGCAGACATAGATAAGGTTAACTACGTGTAGACAGGTAGATAACGTTAACCACGTGTAGACAGGTAGATAAGGTGAAATTAACCACGTGCAGATAGGAAGGTAAGGTTATCCACATGCACACTCGTAGATAAATTTGACCTTGTTTATACACGTAGGTCCTATTCATTGCATGTAGTACGCGTGTTGGTTAGTTAACCATGTTTACAGGTTAAATCAATCACTTTCGCTGGGAGGGTTAATCAGAAACAGAATTTGTACAGGACAGGAAGGGCGTATGATCAATTAGCAAGAAAGGTGAGGGAGGGAATGGAGGGCTTTGGACAAGCTGGCGAAGAACGTTGTCATAATGATCAGCGAAGTCAAAAGCGTGATGTCATATTAGTAGAAGTGAAGTCAGGATACTTGGGAATGGGCCATCATAGTGGAGTTGCAATGCTGTACAGATGATGTCATCAGTAAGTACGCGTTAAGGCACCGTGTACATATATTTTCTGTACGGTGAAAGGGAAGGTCGTTGTGGCTTTGCTATGATCTATGTATATCTGTACATCTGTACATTTCAGTTTACACAAGGGCTTGACCAAATGAAAAAAAAAAGGAAAAAATATTATACACGTATAGGAGAGGAATATTTTCTAGTTAATAACATATAAAATAACATATAAGTATAGAAAAAAGAGGATATGCACGTACAGGAAAGGAATATTTTCTAGTTGATAACATACAAGTATAAAGACGATATGTACGTATAGGAATGGAATATTTTCTACAGTTAATAACATATAAGTGAAGTGAGTTCAGTTGATACCAAAGATCTTGTATTGACAAGGTTGCGAGACGTGTGTTGTTTGGCTGTGTTGACAAGGTTGCGAGACGTGTGTTGTTTGGCTGTGTTGACAGAGCTCATGAACCAGCTTAGGAGATGGTTTAACTTCTATTTTGAGGCGTCTTCTGCTCTGCATGTTTCAATACACCGTATAAATGGCTTAGAGTTTGACTTTTTCCCATATTGGGATGAATATGTATAGACATGTTCCATTACAAAGTTAATTCTTTTTTGAAAACTGCTCATTCGGTTTTGATGGATTCTTACAGCGAACCCTATTATCAAATCCATCTCGCATCCAGGATTAATACAGAATCTTTGTTCTTAAAAGAAAGTCTAAAGAAAACAAGGGAAGATTGATGATAAATGAAGTGACTCGTAATAATTAATGTAGAGAGTTACTGATAAACAGAGGTGGCGTGTTGCACTTCCTCGGTTATTGTGAAGCACCTGAATCTTCTTTACATATATCCCCGCAACGTACAGGACTACTGATTCCTGAACGTCTATTGAGGGATGAAACACAAAAGCAGATACGCTGTCACAAGTCCTCAACCTTAATCATAATCACATCCAGTCTTAAACATATGAAATCATATGTATTCGTCACCAATCGAAAAAAAAAAAGGTTCGAAACACGTGAACAGGTACTGAAGCACAAGTTCGAGCCATGAGATTCAAACAAAAGCCATACTTGCGAAGTCTCCCATGAACTCCTGTGTCGGCAGGTTGTGTGCGAACTCCTTGGGGAAGCCGTTGCTGAAGGTCTCCAGCGGAGTCAGCTGGTGCACGTCCAGTATCGCCACGTCCCTGTAGCAAGGTCAGGTCATGGTTCAGATGAGGTTAGGTTTCAAATAGTCTTAAGACAAGGCAATGGCATGTTCAGGAAAAAGGTGATTCTGAGGTTTCGAGAAAACTGGTACGCTTGTACGAGTGTTCAAGACTTGACAAAAACAACCCCAGAATCTCCTTCACCCTTAAGACATACAATAAAGGCTAGGACATCACCGTCAACTGTACTGAAGGAGGTGCTGCCAGCCTAGGCGTTATTGTTTACATTCTCGTACGGCCGTTTCTGCTGCAGCCACACCAAACGTAACTTTAAAACCGCCTTGTGTTGTTTCACACTGGACTAGGCTGAGATAGGATTCATTTCGGTGTAATTTGATCCGAGAGTAGAATACTACGAGAGCCATGGAAGTGCGTTCAAGTTCCTCATTAGAAACAAAATGTTAGAGTTTGCGAATGATCAGTTTTGCTATTGATATGTGCTCCCACGGCTGCTCTGAATTGTAATTAGTGAACTGTCATCACGTATCAGTAGTTTTTCATGACTAGTGCTAAATAATCGTGGTTTTAATCCTCTCTATGCAGGCTTGGATGATGTAATGAGCAGAGATAATGCATCTGGTTGATTAATATACCACCTGGTCTTGTCAGTAATGTCGGCTGATCCTATTGTCACTGCGCTGTATCTAATACAGCTATTTCATCCCGCTTTAGAGGAATATATTCTTTATGTACATGAGATCTTTTTCATAAGGGATTAAGATTTTTTTCTATATAAAATCTAACAAGAAGTAAATGGTTCAGTTGTACAGGTTTGATGTAAACAGAAGCTGAACCAGTTGTTTACGATGATGATGATGTCAGGTTTACGAGGCTCGATCGCTTCCTAACGGCGGCTTCTGTCTATGATATTTTTCCTGTGGGAAGTTCCAAGGCCACAAGGGGCAGTACTAGGGCCTTGTTGCCCATGTCTGAGTAGGTTAGGGAGTCGGAACTCCCCGTAATGTCCCTGAGCTTCGTGAAAGCCGCAAAGTTTTTGGTTAAAATATATTCCGCCATTAAATGAGTCTTGGTTTGAGGTTGGTCAGTGAACAAAATTAACCTGTCCGTTGGATTTCCCAGGACCTAATACTAAACCAGTGACCCAGAGCAGTCGACAAATTGTAAACCAGTGACCCAGAGCAGACGACAAAATGTACACCAATTACCCAGAGCAGACGACAAATTGTAAACCAGTGACTCAGAGCAGACGAACAAAATGTAAACCAATGAACCAGAGCAGACGACAAAGTATATCCGGAACTGTTGATGTGCGTCCTCGAATCGGCGGAACTGAACTCTGTAATGGTTCGCTGTTTTGTTGTACCGAGTTGCCAGTTACTCGATCATTGCCAACACTCTCGTGTTGACATGTTGATACTGGATGGTAAGACGAATTCATGAATGATAGAGATTTAAAACATCAGACTAGGATTTATTTTATGTAGAAAGTGGACATAAATGCCAGTCTAATATCAATAGGAATAAAAGAAACTGTGTTGGATTTTATGGAAGGGAAACTCATACTACTGCACATTTCCGTTAGTTTTACTTTTCGCAAAACACCGGTTAACTCAAAGACAGTGCTGTTAAGAATGCTAATATCATTAGCACTGATGATAAAGATTAATGATAAAATCGATATTGATAGTAGTAGTAGTAGTAGTAGTAGTAGTAGTAGTAGTAATAATAATAATAATAATAATAATAATAATAATAATGATAATAATAATAATCTCAGTCAGACCTGGAGCAGAGATATGGACGCTTCCCCCGTCGCCTCTCTAACCGAGTCCTGGCGACGTACTTTATTTGATAACATTTGACAGCTTCTGATATTGTGATCCACAGACC
>JAUUDZ010426062.1:0-14012 GCA_032361705.1 Panulirus versicolor
AATATACAATCAACATATACATACACAGACATACATATATACACATGTACATATTCATGCTTGCCTTCATCCATTCCAGGTGCTACCCCATCCCACAGGAAACAGCATTACTACCCCCTGCTTCAGAGAGGTAGCGTCAGGAAAACAAACATAAAAGGCCACATTCATTTACACTCAGTCTCTAGCTGTCATGTGTAATGCACCAAAACCAGAGCACCCTATCCACATCCAGGCACCACAGACCTTTCCATGTTTTACCCCAGATACTTCACATGCCCTGTTTCAGTCCATCAATAGTACATCGACCCTGATATACCAAATCATTCCAATTCACTCTATTCCTTGCATGCCTCTTACCCTCCTGTATGTTCAGGATCCAATCGCTCAAAATCTTTTTCACTCCATCCTCCAAATTGATCTCCTGCTTCTCCTTGTTCCCTTCACCCCTGACACATATATCCTCTTTGTCAGTCTTTCCTTACTCATTCTCTCCATATGCCCAAACCATTTCAACACACCTTCTTTTGCTCTCTCAGCCACACTCTTTACATTTTCATCTAAGGCCCACACCTTGCAATCATACAGCACTGACAGGACCACTATACCATTAAGCATATCCATCTCTTCCCTCAAGGACAGTGAACTGTCTTTCTGCACCTCTCACTGTGCTCAGGACCTTTTCCCCTTCAATAAGCCTTTAGCTCAGTAAGCTCACATGTTTATATTTGCTGCCATATCTGCTTCCAGGTGTCTGAAACACTTGACTTCCAAGTTCCCTCCATTCAAAATTGCACTCCATACAACCTTTCTTCCTCCTCTGCTAAATATAATAAGAGTGTTTTTATTCATATTTACTCTTGAGCCTATCCTTTCACACACACTCCCAAACTCAGACTTTTACTTCTGTAGGTAGAGTCCCTCGAATGTTCAACCAGTGCTGTGTCATCAGCAAATAACTGACTTGCCTCCCAGGTCCCAAGAGACTACATACCTGTACCTTTCTCCAAGACCCTTGAATTTATCTCCTTCATGACCCCAAGAATGATTTAGTATATGTTGTGACATACTGCTCCCCTACCACAGACCCAGCTTCATGTTGAACACACACACACACACACACACACACACCTTGCACATGTGTCTTACTTCCTTGATAAGAACTCCTTACTGCTCCTGATAAATTTCCTCCCACACCATATATTGGTTGCACTTTTAACAGGATATCTCTGTCAACCCCGTCTTATGATTTCTACAGATTTATAAAAACAACATACAAATCCTTATGTATATTAAAGTATTTCTCTCACACTTTATTCATATCCACTCATTCTTTACTACTACTGAAACCACAGTGTTCTTCACCAGTCAGGTGCTTTGTGCATGCCACCTTCTGAATCACAGCTTATCCTTATAATTTACCAGGTACGCTCAGCAAATTAATGTAATGCGAACAGTGATGATTGTAAGTGAATAAAAAGAAATGTGTGGATTTATACTGTAAATACATACAGTAAGAACCAGATTTTGCCTGCATGAGGTTGCACCGCAAATGAAAACTCACCTTTGGTGAAGCTGTATTGTTAGCAGTACTGTTTGTCAAAGAAAGTTTTGCTACAAAGGATGCCATCATTTCCATGCCGGTGGAAGTAGCTCAGTCTTGGGCTGCTAGAGCTCCTGGCAAGAAGGTTTTGGGTAACACCAAGAACCTGTCTTAGAAAGTGCTCCTGGGGCAGTTATTAATTATATTAGATAAGGAAATAGGTATATATAGTAAAAACTTTATGCCTCTTACTGTTGAACATGAGCATCGTTGATCTGTGGGCATAAAAGTTGATTTGGTATCATGCTTTGGTTAAAGTAGATGATGAGAAAAAGTGTATGTAGAAACATTTCCGTACTGTATTGATTTAACAGTTACTGAACTGAGGCACCCATGTTATTCACTTAGTTATTAACTGTGTGTTTGTGGCACAACATGGAACCAAGGTAGTTAACTAAAGATGGAATCTATATTGGAAATAAATATGTGCATTACATATGCTGTCATAACATACATGTATTGACTGAATTATTTTTATTTCTTTTTGGATTTTTAGGTCCAAAAAGTATGTGCTAAACATAACCATTAAGCCTAGAGTTGGGTATTGATGAACTTGCCCTGTAGAAAAATAGGTTTTTGTGCATTATTTGATTTGTTGCTGTTGTTTTCACTATGTAACAGGGCAGCCCTGTACGACGCATGTGGGGCCAGCAATCAGGCAGTGATGGATATGCATCCATGTCACCAGCTACCAGACGGGCTCAGTGGGGGCCGGCTAGGTATTACGCTTTTCTTTTTATGTATATTAAGTAATTTTATGTTTTTAGTATAGCTGCAGTTGTACTATCAAGCCCCTTTTGCATTCACTGGTTCTTTTTTTCTACCTTTTAGTGAAAGGTAATATTTTATTAATGATTGAAATCCAGGAAAGAATAAAATTTCCTTTAAGATAAAGAATCAGGAGACCATCAATGCAGCTTTATAAGGCTAATTCATGAGATTAATGGTGAAAGAGTGCATTTTTAATCATTTTTAAGCTAGTTAAGTTTCTGCTAACCATGTTTATTTAGTAATTTGAGATGGAACCATACAAGTGATAGTCATTTTTGGTTGGTTTATGCATGTTACAGTAATGAATACATAACTTGGTATATTTCAGCAAAATGTATTTATATGAAAACACAGCTAGAAGATTTATGAAATGCTACCAGCGAATGCTATATTTAGTGAACAGATATTTTCGGCTTTGTACTTTTGCATGTCTAAAGTTTGTGGTTTTGTATTTATAAAATTTCTATGTGTCCCATTTGTGCTGAACGTATGTACAACATTTATCATCATATATACTTTTGGTGCGAAGTATTATGTAAAATAGTCAATATATGAAATAAGTCACAAGTACAGGCCCAGTTATATAGTACAGTAGCATGAAAAGAAACGATCACTGCTGTTCATTGTAGTTTTGTTGTCCTGTCATGTTAAATATTGGCAGCATAAAAAGATTCATAAAATTTCGACTATTTGCATTTAGAGTTCACCTGCATATGTCAGCATTGAAATGATTTACGTCACACTTGATTAAATAGAATTCAAGTTCACAAGATTAGCTAAGGTTTTGAAATAGCTAAAACTGTTGCCATAGTTTTAGGGTGTTGGTGTTGGCTTTCCAGAAATTTCCAGATAACATGATGCACAAAGAATTTTGTGTTTGGGGAAAGATTTTTGCATGGCTTTTTCACTATGGAGTCCATGGAATCTGTTTACTTTTTAACATTTCTTTATCTATAGGTAGTTAGACATCTTAGATCTATGGGACCTTTTTATGTTGAATATGTAATCCTCTATTGCAACATACATCACCTTGAAAATATTGTATGTTGTAAATAATGCCATGCACAGGACATTCACAGATGCCTTTCTTTGCTTCTTCTAATTTGAACATAAGTAATGTTGAATGGTTCCATATTACTTTAATTCTGTAATTTGGTGTTAGTGGTCAGACAAAAGATTATCATCAAAATAAGTAACTGGTAAAGGAGAAAATCCCTTTGAAACAACTCCTGAAGTGTAGCATATGCTCATGAAGCTTTTGTTGGTTGAATTTCTGTAAGTAGTGTTGTGGACTGAAGCAAGTATTAGTGAAAGAATATAAACTGAATACTGGGTTCAGTTCTTCATTTAAGTTATCTCTTTTTGATGCATTCTTGTTATTCTAGCACTTTTACAGTCAAACTTTGGTCATTCAGAATCTTTTTATTCAAAGTTTGATTTTGTCTCAGTTGGGATTTCATGGGAGGAGTGTGAGGAACTGGATGTTCTTGAGAATGCAACAGGTCAGGAGTAAGTTGCAGTGGCTGAGAAAGAGGGCAACTGAGAGATGAGGTGAGAGTCGGAATAATTCAGAGGTAGATTTTTTTTTTTTTTTAGAGGTGAATAGGTTGAGATGAACAAGTATTATGGGAGTATCAGTGAGGGAAACAGATGGGAAATTATAACAGGTAAAGAAGGGATGGACATTTTGAATGAATGCTGAGTATGTTAGACAGTAGGTTGGCAGATGTTGGGTGTTTAGGACAAAATGGTTCATGCAGCAAGAGAATTGTGAAAAATGGTTTGGTAAACAGAGAAAAGGTGGTGAAAACCTTCTATAAGATAGAATTTGGCAAAGGAGCAGGAGTTTATGAGATTGCAGTTGAATTTTTTTAAGAAGTAGGATGAGAGTGTTTTGAATTGGCTAGTCAAAATTTCCATTGTATGTATTGCCTACAGACTGGCAGAATGCCTGAATAGTGCCATCTTATAAAAGCAAGGGGGCCAAAGTTAATACTCAAATTAAAAAGATATTCCATGGTTGGTTTGTTTGTTTATGGATGGGGTGGTGAAGGAGGTAGATGTAAGTCTTGGAGAGAGGGGAGAGTATTTAGTGTTTTGGGGAAAAGAGGGCTAGGGAAGTGAGTTAGTTGTTGTTTGTTGATGATACAGCATTAGTGGCAGATTCAAATATGAAAGTACAGAAACTGGTGACTGAGTTTGAAAGGGTGTGTAAAGGGAGGAAGTTGAGAATAAATGTAAATAAAAGTGAGGTTATTAGGTTTAGCAGAGTTGAGGGACAGGTTAGTTGGGAAATGAATTTGAATAGAGAAAATTTGGAGATAGTGAGGTGTTGTATATTTCTGTGAGGTGTATATTTCTTGGAGTGGACATGTCAGTGAATGTAACCATGGAAGCAGAAGGAAGTCATAGGGTGGCTGAGGGATTGAAGGTTCTGGGAGCACTGAAGAATGTGTGGGTAGATCAGTATCTGGGACAGTAAAAATGGGTATGTTTGAAGGTATAGTAGTCCCAACATTATTATATGGGCATAACGAATGGGCTTTATATTAGAGTGAATGGAAGAGGGTGGGTTTATTGGAAATAAAACGTTTATGGACAGCATGTGGTGCGAGGTGGTGTGATTTGAGTAAGTAATGAGAGGGTAAGAGAGAGGTACGGTAATAAAAAGGGTATGCTTAAGATAGCTGAACAGGATGGGCTGAAATGGTTTGGACATATGGAGAGAACGACTGAGGAAAGTTTGAGAAAGGGAATGTATGTGTCAAAAGTAGAGGGAACAACATTGTGGTTTACTGGGGTCGATGTGCTGTCATTACTGATGTAGGGTACGTGAGGTGTGTGGGGTAAACCATGGAAAGGTCTGTGGGGCCTGGTACATGTACATGTATACGCATCGCCATCCCGTGTCAGCGAGATAGCGCCAGGAAAACAGACAAAAAAGGCCACGTTCATTCACAGTCTCTAGCTGTCATGTGTACTGCACCGAAACCACAGCTCCCTGTCCGCAAGCAGGCCCCACAGAACTTTCTATGGTTTACCCCAGACATTTTACATGCCCTGGTTCAGTCCATTTATGGCACATTGACCCCAATATACCACATCATTCCAATTGAATCTATATATAGCACAAGAGCCAAGCCACTTCTGTTAAAGGAAAAATTGTGGAAATGTGTGAAAGAGGAAGGAAGTGAGCCCCAGTCTGATATGGGTGAAAATGAGAGTGGATTATGAGAGGTCAGTAATTATTAGTTTTATGAACGTGGCCACTCAAGGAGTGAAGAAAGAGACAAGTGCTTTGGGAGGACCTGATTGAGAGTGTTAGTAGTTTTGATGTAGGAGATTGGGTATTAGTGATGTGTGGATTGAATGCAAAAGTGGGCAGTGAGTCAGTCGAGGGTATGTAGAATTGAGGGCATTGGGTATTCAGTAAGGTGAATGGAATTGGTAAACAACTTGTTGAGTAGTGTGCTGGAAAAAGATTAGCAATTTGATATATGAGGGTCAGGGGACATAGATAAGTTTTACATGAAGTTGGAAAGGTGGTGAGGGAGCATTATTGGATTTCATACTAATTGATAGGCATGCAAAGAAGAGACTCTTGGATGTGGATGTACTGAAAACTTCATCCCTAACCTGTTGCCAAAGTCTCACATTAGGAGAATAGTTAAAGCAAGAAACTGTATGCTGGCCTATATTAGAATAGCTTTCAAGTATATGGATAAGGAAACATTCAGCAAGCTGTTCATATTAACATTTAGGTAGATTATGCCTTTCATGTTTTGTCACCTTTTTCATAAAGAAGTGCTAAGATCTGACAGAGGGAGACCAGAGGAGAGCAACAAAGATGGAAGCAGAATTGAGAGAGGAGCATTACAGGGAAAGGGTAAAGGCTTCATATTTGCCCTTATTGGAAGAGAGAAGAATGATGGCTGATTGATTGCAGCTTATTAAGTATTTAAACCAGATAGATGACAGGTATTAAACAGTTCTTTGCGTGTTGTATGGACATTGTATGGACAGAGCAACCAGAGGACATAATATGAAATTAAACATTGAAATTTTTGAAAAGATTTAGATGGGTACTTGAATAATCTAAGAATAATGGTTGCATGGAAAAAACTGTCAGAGGATATGGTTAATGCAGACAGCATATGTAAATTTAACAAGTGGTATGATGCAGAATTTTCCAGAAATGGGGCCTCACAAGTGTAAAATTCCCTTCCTGTACAGTACAAATATGTAAATGCACATAGGTAATGACACAGAAAGTCAAGAGTAGGGTAACAGAATTGAGACAACTGCGTTACAGGAAAATGCTGGAGGTTTTGAATTTACTCACCGTTGAAGAGAGAATAGTGAGGGATGACTTGAACATATCCTCTAAATTTTTAGAATGGATCGATAGTAAAGACAGTGAGCAGTTCTTCAAGAGATGGAGGGATGGAGCAACCCAAGGACATAACTTGAAATTAAGCAAGAAACTTCTAAAAAAGATAATATAAAAAAGTACTTTTATAGTATGATAACAGTGAATGAGTGGATTAAGATGACTGAGGGCAAGGTTAATATAGATAGCATACATTGATGGTAAAGAATGTTCAAGAAATGGGACTCCACGAGTGTAAAGCTACCACCCTTTACAGTGCAGATAGGTAATTACTCAATTTCTTTTTTTCATGTTCTTTATTGTTCCTTATGCAATTGCCATAATGTCTTTCTAAATTTTCTGTACTTTTTGTTTACTTTTGTATCTGTTTTGGCAGAACTCATTCCTTTCTTATTGTCTCTTCTTAGTGCAAGCATGTAGTGCCTGCTTCACATACAATACTGCCAAACCAACGTGAAGAAATATTCAACAGATGTTTTGAGAATTTACTGTTTGAGTCCATGGTTTCATGATAAGCAAACACTGTGCTTGGTAAAGTTTCTGCATGTGCCACCTAGCTGTGATATTGAGGGAAATGCAGTAAGGTTATGGATAAGTAGAAAAGAATGGAAACTTAATGGTAGTGTGTTCTGTTTCATTTAATTTCTATTTAGACTATATATTATTTCAGATATACACAGTTTGATTGTGAATGATTGGTGCACATCTTGAACTCGTGTGATTTTGCTGTATGTTAGCAGACTTCAAAATATTTCTTCCATTCTTCCTGGTGAAGGGTAGATGAAGCCTTTCAATTTAAAGAGCCAGTTTCTGACTAACCTAATGATAATCTCCTTGGCTGCCCCACTAGACCAGCTAAAAAGTCTCGGGTGGACTCAGATGTGTGTAGCAGCTCTTGTTGTGAGGACTGTGAATGTGACTCCTTCTGCTGCACTACCAGTGAGGAAAATGACATAGAGAACTCTATTTCCTCACTCGTCAACGGTTCCAGTGCCTTCCACAAACCAAAACCTGATGATGTTCAGACCAACCAAATAGTGACCACAATAATGTCTGACTTTGAAAAGAGTTTAGAAAATAAAACAAACACCAAGACAAGTAGACCTACTGGACTGTTTCGTCAGCTGTCAGTGCTAATGCGAAATACCAAGAAAAGACTAAAGTAAAATAAATGAATTGGTAATATGCAGACATATGTAGATACTGTATAGGAAAAGTTAATGGACATAAAGATAATAGTAAATGGTATATGTGAAGTGACAAATTTTGATTGAGATTACAACTTTTCCTAGTAACATCAGAGTTAAGATGCTCATTTTTTTTACACTACCCGACTTGTAGTTAGCCTTGGACATTAGTTTAAACTTAATCCAGAGTGATGACCACAAATCATCTATTGTAGGTAAGTGTTTGAAAAGTGACAGCCACTTACTCGACTGACTTTGGACTGTGAATGTTGGGTTTACAGTGGTGCTTGCCTGTTTTTATATAATGGTTGGTGGGATATTTTGATAGCATTGATATGATATTAATAATCTTATGAGATATTGTTAAGTTTTTAGTCACAATCAGGCTGTGAATCTGAGCTATAGCCTTTTATCCTAAAGGTTTTCCCAAATAAAGTGGCTACCAGATGGAATTTGAACTGTTTCAGTTACATTTTGTACTACTTTATATTTAGAAAAGATCACAAGTAACAAGAAAGTAGGCTCCATAACACACACTAACAGTCACATCTACATTACAGTGCACAGTTTTGTGCCTGGTTTTCCAGAGTTAAGGAGGGAAGCATGTCTCAGATCCTAGGCACAGCCTGGACACATGAAAAATGAACTTACACCCTTTCAGTTATTAGTTTGATAATTTTTGACAAATATAAGAAACCAAGATCATGCAGGGGAGTAAAGTGTGATTTGCTTTTACTGTATGTCTGCAAGTAATACAACTGCTTTAACCCTTAAACCTTCCAAGTAATTTTCCTGTATTCCTCTGTGAAAGTGTTTTTTGGCAATTTTAAAAAATTTTATGATTACAGGTGAGACATATTTGTAATGAAACAAGGAAAGAAATATAGATTTATTCCTGTAAAATCATGTACAAGGTCATGCACCTTTGCTTACATAGATGACAGTGATAGGTGACTGTGGACAGTGCTACCATGGCTTATGCATTTTTTTTTGTTAAGATGGCATGATTATGTTGCTTTTAGATACTTTTTTGCTGTTTGCCATGTTAGGGAGGTAGCACCAGCAACAGATGAGGAAATAGCCTCATTTGCTACAAAAAAGTTTTGAGGTTATTGAATGGCTGTGTTTCTTCTTTCTAAGTGTTGTAGCTCTTTACCTGTCATCTGTTGCCAAAGTCCTCCAATACCCAAGGTTTTCATTGAGAAAATTTGCATTGGTTTTTTATTCTTCCACAAGAGCTGTTGATGGGGACATGTTCCATGCAAGCCTCCTTCCTTCTTGTATAATTCTGCAAATATCAGTCTCATTTATTTCATCACACAATCCTCATGATATCTTCTTCATTTTCCTCATGAACTGAGTCAGAAGTACTCCTCCAAACTTGGGTCATTCAGCATTCAATTTATTTTTCGCAGGATCACTGTTTACACATGACCTACATGTTATGGCTCTTAAGAGTACTAAGGAGAGCAGATTTTTTCCTGTACCTTTTTGGTGTTGGAAGAGACCTTTATAGGCAAGTACTGGTACAGTAAATTAACAAGATATTTAAACGGAGAACATAAATCACGTGATGATGGGAGTAGCCCATTAGGGATCATCAAATAAAAGTGGGAGTAGTTGAAGGGATAAGCATACTCTGTTTAAGACTAAAGCATCTTCCACAGTAATTAATCTCTTTATGGTTCTTTCCGTTTTTGGTCTTTCACCTCCTGTTGATAAGTTTGAAGAATATATTTTTGTGTTTGCCCTTAACATTGCCTGGACAGTGTACCCTCCATAATTTAGCAGGAGAAATTAAATTTTTAAACATGGGTATAAGTGAAAAAATTAGAAACTTCTTTTTTTATGACTTCTTGCCATAAGCAAATGATCCTTGGATTTTTCAGTGGTTGGCAGAGGTTCTGAGGTACAGGGGAACTCAGTGTGGTACACTGTTCATTGTTTTAGTACTTAGGTCATTGTATAATTAAAAGGCACTTACACTAAAACTGTACTGTATTTACACTTAGATTGATTGTTTATTCACTCTCCAGAGAGAGGAACAGATCAGGGATTTCTGGTGTAACTTGGCTTTGGTCAGGGTCTGAGGTGAATGGTATGGACTACCTTGGAATATGCTCTGTCAGTGAATGACTTGCATCACCGTCAGAGGTGGAAGGCTAAGCAGTTGCCTTTCTGGAGTAACCACTTGTGTCAGACCATGTAACTCTAGGGATAAGCTTGAAAAATTCATGAATTTGATGCTGGACATTCCCCCATAACATCACTTAGACTTTCCTCAACCACTTTCCTATTTACCTAGCATTACCAGCTTCTGCATTTATAAATCTATGAAGCACTGGCATGTAGCCCTTCCAAATTTGAATGTATGCCTAATAGCAAAGCAGTACAGTGAATGACTCCTACTGGGAAACCAGTTGCACATTCCTGCTTATGCCACTTGTGCACTGTTGTTTCCAAATGACAGTTTCACTAGCTTCACATCTATTTTTTAGGTAATTTTTCCTGACTCCTTAAGTTTCCAGTCATATTCTTTGAGTTTTTCTTAGTTCTTTTTAATGTCACTGTGTACTAGAGCTGACCTGGTCTAACACTTCAAACTTATCTCCACTGGATAAACTCTTGTACTTTTACCTTGCTTTCATAGTACCTTTCTTGCTGGACATTTTGAAATCACTTGGCCCTGCCAAGATAAGCCATGATATATCACTAGATAGGCAAAAAGTAACAAAATGTTGTAAGAATGGTACACCACCTCTGACTGCAGGAACATATCGACAAACTAGCTCAAGTGGCACACTTCTCTTGCAAACCACACGGCTACCCTTATTGGTTGATTTAGGAAATTTGTCATAATTCAGCACCTTGATGCATTATTGCATTTTTTTTTAATATATTTTGGTACCTCAGAAAATAACAGAAGTATCACGGAAAAACCAATTATGGAACTATGGAGTTTATACTTTGAGTATTTGGCATGTAAAGAAATTTGGCTATTGGATTCTTGATTTACCTGCAGACAACAAAAGATTGGAGAAAACTGCAAAGATATTAATTTATGTTGAATTTAGCAGAATAACAGCACAACAGCTTGCTCTGGGCAGAGTTATTAGGGTACAAGACCAGCCAATGAATGAAAAATATATAAGATTAGCAAACATTGCTTTGGAAGCAAAAGCACTGGAGAAATATTGATGAATGCTAAGCGAGAATGAGTTTAGTTATTTTGGTATACTGAGTATTTTTCTCTCTTGTACCTGGTTAATCCAAATTTGGCATTAACTATGCTATATTGGAACTATCAGGGTGCACTCTGATTATTATCCAAAATTTTAGATGAATATAGTGATCAGCGAGACATCTAGATTTGGTTTGGACCCAAACATAACTGTATGATACCAGGTATCAAAGTTGTACTTTGCTTTTCTAACTAGGACACACACACACACACACACACAACACACACACACACACAGAGCTTAGGCTGGGGTGTATGTTTATGCATGCATACTTAAGAGTAATGACATGGTACATATATACAAAGTAAAGAGTTGGGGCAATATGAGTGTAGAACTCTCCCCATAACACACAAATAGTAATCAAACAGCCTTGCTAGAACTGCAGAGAGGGTAGGAGTTTAAGGAGATGGTAATGTCAGACTAAAAGTAATGTATTCAAATAATGATGGATTAATAATAGTTTGTGGTAAAAAATTGGAATTCAAGGATCATGTAGGGAAAATTGTGCCTAATATTATTAGAGTTGTGGAAACTAAGCTTACCAATAAGATAAGGTCTCACCTTTTCTGCCCAGAGGGTACATGACAGCATGAAAGGAAAGAGAAGATAAAGGAGGGGGAAGGATTATCCCTCATCATAAAAGAGAACATATAGTTTCAAGAAATAGAAGATGGCCCATTCAGACAATACATAATTGGAATAGCAATGGCAGGGAAGAAGATCATAGTGGTGTTATAATGATATAATTTTCCAAAGAATTGCGACTAATCAGGACAAATATACAGTGATGATAATTAAGGAACAATCAGGATGGTAAATAAAGTAGTGAAATGCTTACTTCTTAGAGATGGTTAAATACCAATAATGGAGGATTTCAGTTATAAAGAAATAGACTGGGAGAATTTGGATTCTCATGTTAATAGGAAGTTGTAGAGAGATGAGTTTTAGTGTGAACACGAAAATTCCCTATACCAGCCAGTAGCAGAGCACAATAGGATGAGAGGGCCTGATGCACCATCATAACTAAATTTTATCTTCACTTATACTAGCATGGATATTGAAAACATATACAATACATCAGTTGGAAGAAGTGATTATTTATATAATGGTCAAGTTTAAGTATGTGATAAAAGAGCGACATAAGCACAACAGATGTGAGACAGGAAATAAAGACAAGATATAATCATAGAAACCACAAATCTCAGTAATTTCTATGCTGATGTAGTTTGAGAAATAGAACTGAATCCTCAAACGCAAAGGGAATGGTAAGAAAGAGAAAGGAATAGTTTGATAAAAGATAAAGCAAAGTAGTTTTGAGATGCATAGTGATGAAGATAATAAATGGCATTCTAATTGGCTAGCATATGCAAGATTTAATTGAGTTTAGAACAAGGATAGCAGGATAAGAAAAGAAGAACATAGAAATGTTGAAAAGACTATTCTGGACAAGGCAGCTGAAAATCCAAAACTGATCCATCAATTTGTTAGGAGTCCTTTGTCTGTTATGGGAGCAGCTGATCAGGCAAAGGTAATCAGTGGAAAAATTGTAGATGATAATTTGAGGGTATGTGAGAAACTGAATAACAAGTTCAAAAATGTTTTCATGGTGGAAGATGCTATAGCTACAACACTGATGGGATGGAATGGGGAGAAGGTTTTGGAAATCATTGAGATATCTAGAAAAGATGTTAACAGAATAGCAAAAGGATTTGACCCATACAAGGTTCATGGTTTTGATGAAATTTCATATGTGCTTAGAATGTGTGCAGATATACTAGGTATATCATTTGAATTATTGCTTAAGATGTTACTGGTGAATGGCATAGTGCAAGTGCAATGGAAAAAGGGCAAATGTCATACCTTCAAATAAGAAAGGAGGTTGGGAACAGGTGTTGATTTACCGACCTGTCTCACTAAAAAGGTTCTGGAAAAGATTGTTAGCAAATGGGTGACTTTTTATGGAGAAATTTCCTGAGTGATAAACAGCATGATATTAGGGAGAGGAGTTCATGTGTACTTAACCTCAGAGTTTTACAAGAGAGGGAGTTCAGTCCTGGACAAAAGGGAAGACTGTGTAGAATGTCTGTTTATACTGCCAGAAGGCGTTTGACACTATGGCTGCACCAACCAAAAGACTCGAGTTCAGGGAAAATCTGGAGGCTTTACATTTGCCCACTTTGGAAGAGATAAGTTAGGTATGATGTGATTACAACCTTTAAGTTTTTAGAACCAATCTCTGACATAGATATGGGGATAGAGCAATCAGAGGACACAACATGAAAGTATAAGCAAAGGCCTTCTTTAAAAAGACATAAAGATATACTTTTATAGTACAGTAGAAGAGTGGTATATAAGTGGAATAAGATGGCATACATAAACTTAAGAAGTTTCATAGTATTAGAGAATGTAAAACTCCACCCCATAACTAAGAAAGATAACAATACTAAAGGCATTTGACCGATACAACGCTCATGGCCTTGATGAAAGTATATCAATTTAAAGATGAATTATTCTTTTATCTTTGATACATCCTCCATTGCTTCATGAAGCAGTGAAACAGAGCGGAAAAAAGATTCATTCGAAGCTTCATTTGCGCTCGTATGCCCCGGTGTAATGAAGCAGTGGAACGCTGTACCTCGGAAGTTCATGTTTGAGAGGAGAGAATATGAGATGAGGAACGAAGCTTCAACGACGAAATATGTGAGTCAGTGTCATGGTTATGAACCCGAGTCGTTTGCCGTTCGAAACACATAACTCCCAGTCATCATGAATAATAACTTTACCTCTCAACACTGAATCTTTTTCAACAAGATTTACGTCTT
>JAUUDZ010426073.1:0-14012 GCA_032361705.1 Panulirus versicolor
TATATATATATATATATATATAAAACCCTTAAGATTGTTTATATTGGCCGTAAACAATTAGTTAGAGCGTTCACATCGTCACCAAACAGCTGTGTCGCTATCGTTTTCTACACTTCACACACTTAGTATGGTATCTTGGCGGTCTTTCTTGGCTAATTCGACGTTGTGGTCATTCTAACGATCTTTCACATAGAAAAGATGAATATCACGGGATGGTCTAGATCTATAGAAACTGTTTTTTTTATTAGCTTGTACCTTTAGACTCCTACGTAATACGACTGTACGACCCTGGAGTACGATAAAGTGACCCTTGAACACGACAGTACAACCCTTGGGTGTTTTGTTCGTTAGCGTGGCCTTTGACGGGACGTCTAACATTTAAAACGAGTCGGTCTGGTTAAAGTCGATTGGCCAACTGTACTTGTCATTTAACCCATAAGAATGACAAGACGGCATTTTGAAAAGTTTCTCATATGAGGAAAACGACAATTTTCACATAAGCATGTACTTTTATGTTTAACAACTACCACTTGTGGGTTTTAGTCTTGAAACGACTCATTCTCCACGCCTATTCGACAGAAAATATATAAAAAAAGAAACCCCTAGCTCTTGCTATGACGTTAGTGACACGAACAGAAGATATCAGTGGAAATAATTATGTATATATCCCCACAAGATCTAATGACCAAGTACCAAAAGATCACAGTCGGGCCCTAGCTACAGCATCATGCAAATATCAATAACTCATCGTTAGCTAACCCTGGAACCATTATTAAAAAAAAAAAAAAGGCTTAGAATCCATGAAAGATCTTATATTCTAACCTAACTTAACCTAACTTCGTCTATGCTCAAGCCTATCAGTAGCTAAGGATGGGTAATATGCTGAGGTTTGACTATCCAGCCAAGTTAGAGAATAACACACTGATCATGGAAAAACGCCTTTCCACCGCTCTTGCAAGCATCCATTGCAATGTTTATTTCCTATTCTTCCAGACTGAGAACTGAACTTCTGTTATCTATTCTGATGGAATTGTGTATTGTGAATGGACTACAGTTTTTGGATACACACAACCCTGAGAGAGTTAATATATAAAATGTTTGTGCCGATTTTTTCTCCATGTCTTTTTCCAAGTAATCTTCACCACAAATTAAAACTTTTGACATTCGTTCTTCAGAGGAGAAAAAAATCTCCAATTATTCTTCACGAACTCTTCCTGTTTTGAACTTTTCCCCCGCCAAAGTTCACCCTCGAAGGTGAGGTTATTTCCGTTCTTCTCCCAACTGTTCCACATCTGTCTACGTAAATCTCCCAGCATGACCACTCTCTCAAAACATTCATTTTTATTTAGTAGCACTGTTTACTCCTGTCTGTCTTGCATCGTCCTCCACCCCTCCCTCACACACTATATAAGGCTTTACTTGTACCTGCTTCCTCAGAGATGTCTCCCTCTTTCAACACCCAAAGCCCCATATCTAATCACGGTCAACGTCATTCGTTTTATCTTTTCCGTGCTACCTCAGTGCATTCCCTTGTTACGCCTGTTCCTCCTGTTTCTAAAACTACCTTGTACCCCCCCCCCCCCGCTCCTTTACGAATACAGTCCAGTTCGTGCTGGTCCCAAACACTTTAAATCAACTACGGTGGGAAGGTGGATGGCTAAAGCTATCGGTTGGCCAAATTCGGAAAACCAAGAATACCTCACCGATTCATTTCTGTACACTTTTCAACGTGGGCTGAGAGTCCCTAACCAATTAAAACCTGTGCATCATTCAGAGGGGATTTCTTTTTCTATCAATAACGTCTCTACTGCACGCACCAGTGGTTGCAGTTAAGTTGTACCAAGGATCATATATCCGAATATATATTCGGGCGTCACTGTGACTCCTCCTTCGTTGTCCATCTCGGAACACTTCAACTGAAACGAATTTCTCATCGACCTTGATATTCGTACAGCGAAACTATGAAACGGATGAGAAATCACAATCACACTGTTTTCCAAGGAGGTGCAGAAAGCAGGAGAGAAATTATAATAATGGTGCCATCTCAGCCACCACCACGTCCCCACTCCACCCCACCTACCACGTCCTCACTCCACCCACCTACCACGTCCTCGCTCCACTCACCTACCTCACTGGTCGCAATGTGGACGTAGGCCTGGCGCGAAGGTGTCGTTCAGATAATTAGATAATCGAAGACGTCTCTACACCCAAATGCCACTAGTCATTCTCGTAGTTATCCGCAGCTCGTAATTACGGTAACTCTGACCAGCTTGTCGGTAAGAACTGAAATAGGTCAGGGTACTTCAACGTTACGTAATCGATTGATGATTTAAATGTTTCCTTCATGCTGCCCCACGAGTCCCTCGCTGTGAGCTTCCGCAGCGCCCGGGAAGCATGCCAAGTCCAACGGGAGAGACGGGAAGGTCAAATAGTGTGTTGATGGCGTGTGTGCGTGTGTGTTTCCTTGTGGGGTGAGCTTAGGAAAACTGAAGAGGAAGTGTTAACTGATGACTTATAGACGTGTTAACTATGCTAAATAACAATGGATTACATGCCAGGGACAACGCACTCACCTCTTTTTTTTTTTTATTTATGTGGAGTATCGATGGCGTCCTACAAATTTCAACTTGCTATTCGTGTCAACGAAGGCGGGAGGGAGGTACCCCTACAGTTCTGGCCAATCCAGAAGCTCTAAAACGATGGTTCTGTTCGTGTTTGACAGCCACTTGCGACCAACCAAGTACAGTTCGTGCAACCCCCACCCACGAACAGTACCTGTGAGGGCGACCTGGCAAAAGCACATATTGTCGGAAGCATTTCAGGTAGTCATGACGGCCTCCAGATGCCCTAGGCGCCAGGGGGTCAATACAGCCGCTGCCGATACACAAGCCAGAATCCCTTTGGTAAACTTACTGCAACTTCACATAAGGCCACGGGTGGTGGGCGTAACCGAACTACTGCCGCTGCTTTGGCGACAGGCTGATAAGCTTAGCTAGGACTCGTACACCGGCTAAGCTTTGCACGTGAGGCCATGGTTTGCGGAGGTTAAAAAGTTTTGGACGTAGGTATGGGATGTTGCGGTCACCCGAAATGTCTTGAAGGAGGAGGGTGGAAGTAAGTGAGGGGTGGAGGTGCAGCTGCTGCCGTGACCATCTGTGAGGTTCCGGGGATTAGCTGCAGCGATCCAGAGGGCTCAAGTTGGTCGGGTTTGTTAAGCAGTTGCAACCATCCGGGAACATCTACGTAGATGGCACTGAACTGCAAAGCAACTACTGCTGTCTCTCTGTAGTTTCTGGGAGATAATTAATGGCAGAGCAGCTGTTGTTGTTGTCTCTGTAGTTTCTGAGAGATGATTAATGGCAGAGCAGCTGTTGTTGTCTGTAGTTTCTGGGAGATGATTAATGGTAGAGCAGCTGTTGTCGTCTCTCTGTAGTTTCTGGGAGATGATAATGGTAGATCAGCTGTAAGTCCTGAGTGACGATACATAAAGTAAAGTGGCACTGGAAGAAACACAAGCCTGTACTGAGTTAACCTGATAATGGAGCTTACTCTTTCATGACCTTCTACCTCATCTATGACAACACTTGATTGGAAATAATCTATTCTCATCTATGACAGCCAATCGACAGGAAATAATCTATTCTCTTGAAACATTCTTGTCGTTTCCAAAAGCAGAAAGCAATATCTTCTAGTTCCCAGCGAATTTCTTGGTAAAGAATATCTCCATACCGGTGTGAAACATCCTACTTTTGAAGTTGTAGCCCAATATTTTACCCTAAGGATCTCTGAACACTTCGAGCAGAACTTCAATGTCGGTTATGAAACAGTCCAAGTACCTTGGAAACTTTTATTGCATCGCCTCGGGAGCCTTCGCCTCGGTAGAGAGGACAGTTCGAATCCCTTCCATCTTTCCTCGTATGGCTTCCTTCAAAGCTCTTTGGCTGCCCCTTTTCTGGATTCGGTCGAGCCAGCTCTGCTCCCTTTGATGGATATCAAGGTCGTACCGCATATTCGAAAGGGGATATATGGCCCTCTCTGTTGACCATCATGGTCAAATGGCCTCTAAGCTTTGTATCAAAAGTTTCCCGGAAAACGTCCAGTTCATATTCGCTTTCTGGGCGGCAGTTATACTGCACTAGGCTGAGTGAGCGACAGTCATACTACACTAGACTGAGCGACAGCTACACTGTACGAGATTTGGATTTCAAGCCGTTAACAGATGACAAGCGCCTACACCTTACTCTTCTTGCGCCACTTGAATAATTCTTTCATATATAAACATTTTGTTTTTGTATTTTTGTTTACATCTACAAAGCTGCCCCCAGTTTGCACCTGTCATCATAGAACATCATTTGCCACTTTTCAGATCACTTTGCCAGTTTCCGTTAAAGTCGTTTCAGACATTTCCGTGATCATATTCGGGTATCACCCAACTCGTTATTTTCGGAACAATCAGCAAATTCGGAGACTTAATGTCAGTTTTATATCACTTATTAGAATTCCAACACCATGAACTATCATTTCACATACTCTTTCATGTGTTATTTTATCGTCGGCATTTTGAATATCTGAAGGGGGTTAAATACGATACTTTTCTTACATCTTTAGTTGTTCAGTGTCACTGAAAAATTCTAATCCATTTCTACGTTCCCGCCAAAATGTTCAGTTGATCCTGAAGAGCAGTTTTCATCATTTTCCAGAGTACTGAGGCGAGGGCCAAATGGCCTACAATTTAGTGCTTTACTAACAACCAATGCCAACGTCCAGTTCTGGGAAAACTACCCCACAAATAATGGTCTATCATTCTACTGTATAGCCTTAACTGCGGATGTGTTATCTCACGACTCAAGTCTTTCAAACTCCAAGAATGACATGTCCTCTGGCTGTGCCATATTCAATTGTTATTCCCAATGCCTTCACCATACAACCCCGAGAAGCTTGTTGCTCCCATATCAATGGACGAGTTCCAAAACACTATACAACATCTGAATGTCTTTTAAATACCTTTTTCTTCCTCTGTGCTCAAGAAAGGATCACGCGTTTCTAACTCATCTGAAACATCTTCTGCATGTAGGTTGGATTTTCATGGCCGTCAAGAGCCAGAGGTCATACATCAACTACGGTGTACAATAATTTGACTGTCTTTTTTCTTCTACAGTCCACACCAGAGATAAGGTTTGGGTCAGTACTGAAGCCTTGGACAAATGGTCATAAATAAGTCTCATCTATCAATTGTCCCACGGTGTCCTGAATCTACACAAACTTTTTGATATTTGCCAAAGCTTTTTTATCTGTTCTCTTCTCATAATTTTCCTTCTTAACTGTTACTTTTTTTCCCCCAACCTTTCCTTCGACGATCGAAGTTATCACAAGGTTTGTAATATGTGAAAAAATCATCTTTTCGTAAGGATATCATTGCCTCCAGCTGCTTGGCGGAAGAATGTATGGAGACACCGATCTTATCTCTCTTGCAGGATCTTATCTCTTGCAGGATCTTATCTCTTGCAGGATTCACCGAAGGTCTTGCTTGGGGAGGTGGTGACGTCGGTCCTTTGTTATTACCCTGACAATGACGAGTCTGGATGGTCGAGCTGGCTGGTAGAGCGAGAGCACACACACACACACACACACACACACACTGGTCAAGGGTGAGGACCTGCCTGTTTCAGCCTATCGTACTGAGGCCACCGATAGCCTGCAAGTGTTTGTTGTGGCCTGTACGCGCCGTGGCGTCTGCAGCAGATGATGGATGGTCCATGCGAAATGTCCCCACCACTATGGAAGGGAGTACTGAAGATCTGTTGCGTCCTGCGTTCCAGCTGCTACTTACTATCGCCATCTTCAAACCTGATGGAAATGAGATATATCTACCCTTATATCTTCTCCATCTTAATTCTACTTGAAAGGGATAACAGCACAAGCTCATCCCGTCTTTAAGATGAAAACTACCTTCCATATTCTAATAATTTCTATGGACAATTTTATGGTTTCACTATCTATCACAGTTCTTCTAATAACATTATTTAGTATCTTACCACATACAAGCGTAGTCCTCTGCAACCGGTATTTGGCTGGCGAACATTCCGTCTGTATGAAGACAAGGACCTAGAAATAACAAAAAAAAAAAGATCATTCAGGGAACGATGAAACAAATTCCTATTCGATGTAAATATAGCTCAATTTAAGCATCAATTGTATCATCCTCAATACTCAATATTAAAGATACAACGCTGCTTCACTACAGTCTCATTGTCTTTATTCTAAATTTCCAATTTGGTTGAATTAAGTGTAACATCCAACGATACAAACGCTGAGAAAGGTATGGCTTCGTGCGATTTTCGTTTAATCCGAAAATATTACCGCGTGTACCCTAAACCTTCTCCGTTTTCATTGAATCCAACACCCACGAGCGTTTTCTACTACAAACTGATTCAACAAAAGCCTCCATCTTTTTTAAAAAGGTAAATAAAAAATATATCGCTTCTCATTCATAAAATATTAGCAGGACACTAATATACTTACATACTAACCCTTAGATTGATGTACTATGGGTAAGAAAATGGTTGCAAGATATTAAATAGTGTTCACATGGAAAAAAAAAACTCTGTTCCCCATTTCTTTTGTAACATGCGTTCCTTCCTCGATTTTCCAAACGTCAAAATTCTAAAAAAGTTATACTTGTAATCATTCAAACACATTGGTAACATATTTACAGTAAAAATCATAATGAAAGCCCGATAACACGAATTATTCTATCCCTTATTTGGCTACAACTTTGTTTCAAAGTATTCTTAAAAACTGATTATAAATATTACACTCAAGACAAATTATAATGTCAAAAGTCATAAAATAAAATGAAAATTGGAAAGACGTTTTTTTTTTTTTTTGTCCAACAAGATCCTACTGAAGAGAAAAATATATGACAAAGGGAAAACATAACGAATATGGAGGAAATTCAAGTCATACATATGTTCGATGGTACAGAAAACCATTGAAAGTTGGGGATGTATCAAGTGGCAAGTATGGGGTACCCCACTAACACTGACCTTTTAAAAATGGAAAGGTGATAAAAAATTAGCCAGTTTTTTTTTTTTTTTTTTAGGTAAACCTGCACAATGTCTCACAATGAGATTGACAAGGATATAAATGATTGTATATACGTCAAGACATGAAATGGAGTAATCCTGAAACTACAAAGGGAAAAACTTAAGAAATAAACCAGGGACAAATTCCTATCCATTGTAAATAAAAAAAAAATCTGGTAAAGTTAAGAATATGGGAATTAAATTCAAGGATCGAGCAGGGGAGGCTAAAAAATTAATATCTATTCTGTTTCTGTAACATCAAGATATCCAACCTTACTTTCTCTACAAGAATGGGATTAGTTAGAAGTGATAATACCATAAAAAAAGAAAAAAAATAACTTCCAATAATTTCTCCGTGGACTGACGTGGCTCTGACGCGCTGTTCGTTATGTCATTCAACGGCTGAAAATCTGCATCATCCCCCATCATCCCCAAAGTTACTAGAGGGATATGTAATATACACTTACAGTATACGGGCAGTCGACAGGAGAACAATTCTCAAATCTCCACCTCATCCCGATGGCGTTTCCCGCAGCCGGCGCTGCAAAGAAAACGCTAAGGTCAAACAAATCAGGATTTATGATACCTTTTTTTTTTTAAATATAAAATAAGCCTTGCAACGGAGGTTCATGATACTGTTCAACACTCACCGATGAAAATAAACTGGTTAAATGAGGTAAGTGGTTTTTACTAGTTTCGTGGAAATTGATTGTTTTGAAATGCAAAATTTTTATACATTAGTTGTTCATGTAAACAGATCTGGAAACCCTCGATGTCCGAACGCGTCATTACTGACATCAAGAATAAAATTTCCACCCCTGACTTCGGATTCTTGTGACGCATTTCCACCTTGTATATATCCCTCCTCCCATTATTCAATATATCACCGCTACTCTCCAACCTCCCGGAGTTAGGGAAATAATAATGGTGGAGGATCCAGATGGCATTAAGACGGTTTGCGCAATCTGTTTGCGCAGAGTCGGATGCGCCGCTCTCGGTGTCGTCTGTTGCGGCGGAGGGGGACGGGGAAGGCCGCCGCGCCACACACACACACAGACTCGTATGGTTCTCCTGTGGTGAGAATTTTTTTTCCCCTGAGGTGGATCTGGCCACGGCTAACTTGGGAGGGACGTTGGTGCCATCGTATGGGTGGTAACGCATCGAAGATGGCGGCTCCAGTAGTAGTGAACGCGACAGCCAAGCACACGGCCACAGTAAGTGTCGACCGTCCCCACCAGCCTTGTGGGGGAGGGGGGGGGGAGGAAAGTTTACTCGTGTCAAAGGGGGGGGGGGGGGCAGGCAGTGTTATTATGGTGTTTATGGTCCTTATTTACCATTTACCCAGCCCTTTAAACGCCTGAGGACATCTGGTTCACGCTGATAGTCCCACTGATATCGACGTAAGCTCGGGGGTAATCTGGGGAGTGAAAGCTTAGCTGATAAGCGACGCTCAAACACAAGGCTGGCTGTGTTCGTGTTAACTCTGGTCATGATATAATGTCACTGATCATCTGTGCCCAGTGGGTCTAGATGGTAAAGGCGATGCACACGGTCGCCATTACATTCTCAGTCATTAAACCATAGCCCAAATGCCAATTATACTGATAGTTCAATTGAGATAATAGGCGACTGGGAAAATACGGTATACTGGGACTGCATTTATGTATATATTTTTTTTTTTACAAGCATAGTTACTCAATACTGCTGTCATTAGCAGTTAAATTGCACTAAAAGTGCATCGAAACCAACCTTGGATATTGAGTAATTTGAGTTCTGCAATGGTAGTGTCTTGTTTAACAGTATAAAGTGGACAATAATTGTAAACATTGTATTTTACGGTATGTTTAGGTGATAGTGGTTATAGCTGTGAATATTAAGGGAAAGTGAGATTAAGTATTTAATTGCAAATTAAACACTCATTCTCCAGTGCCAGTGTAGTGTTTAAGGAATACAGTAATGCTTAAGGTGCATGATTTTGAGGTTTTTATGTTTCACTGAACAATATCAGATTCTGCAATAAGAGTGAGGTTTATGTATATCAGGGGAAACTGCATGGTTAATCAATGTACAAGTAGGGAATACATTAGCGAAATATCACTCGAACCCATAAATACCTCTCATGGTAGCTGAAATGATAGTAGGAGTATATAAGCATTAAATTTGTTTGCTATGGGATATTGCATGGCTGCTTGCTGTGTCAATTTTTTGACATCTTGCACTATTTTGTAGTGCATAGTCATCTGGTTCACGCTGATAGTCCCACTGATATCGACGTAAGCTCGGGGGTAATCTGGGGAGACTACAATATTGAATATTAATCTCAACTGCTATGGAGGTTAGATTCTTCGTACTTTTCCAAAAGCTCTTGTGCATTTTCTAGATTTAGGATCTTCACTCTGTTCTTACCGATTCCTTGTTTTCTCGCATAATAATGACAAGAGTATGGTTTTTCATTAGTACTCATACGAGAATAAACTTGGCAACAAGAAACTAGCGACCAATGTATGGATCCAAATAATTTAAGAAACACGCTTTCTTATTATATGTTGAGGTATATATTGTTTTGGTGTGGTAAAGGTTTGAAGTTTGTGAATAACATATTTTGAGTTCAATTCAAAACCGCAGAAATTTTTCTTCGTAATATGTTGCAGATTTGAAATAACATACGAATGACCTCAATGCATAATGAAGTTATATATATATATATATATATATATATAAAACATACCTATCAGATTAGCACTTGCCTTAATGGTGTTCCCTGGTCAGTCTCACTTTTTTTTTTGTGTGTGTGTGTGTGTGTGTGGGATGGAGGACATCAGCTATGCCATTACATCATGAAATCTTGCTTATAGACACATTTTCATGTTTCTCAATAAGAATATGGGCCTTTTCTTTGGACAGTTTCTTATTGACCAATGGTTAGTTATTGGTAGAGGAAAAATTTCTCCTGGAACAGAAACTGTGAAAATTTCACTAAGCACAAGGACAACAGGCAAAAGTTGCACTGCTCCACTTTCAGTACCATGTGGTAACTGAGGTGGCAAATCATCATGCGACTTCTAAGACTACACCATGCTGCCAAACATAGGACGTCCCCAACAGAAGCGAGTAATGGGAATTATTCAAAAAAGAAATGCATGAGTCTTATTTTACAAGGCAGTTATGAGATTTTTTTCAGAGACAGTATGCCACATTAGAAATTTCCTATTGACATGCTTACCTTTGTAGTATGGAATCAGATACTGACATTTGTAAATACAGTTGCACACTGTAATTAACAGTGATAATCAACTAGAGAGGGTTCTTCCCAGTTTTATGGATGGCCTTTTAATCTTTTTCCTAATTCCAGAGCTACCCTTTTTATGCTATATATTTAGTCAGCATAGAATTTTTCTACATAAACAGAGAATACATAAAATTTTAACACATGACTCGCCTTACTAAATGCAGAACCCCCACTACCCATCACATAGGAATGTGGTAGACAAGATTTTTATTGGTGATTTGACATTTTCTCCTTTACAAGGATATAGATATTATGTTCAATGTTTTGCTGAACATTTTCATTTAAGGATGATTTGACATTTTTCCCCTTACCATTGGGTTCAGAATTTGTGTTTAATGTTTTGCTGAACATTTTCATAGAATTGTTTTAATGAGTCATTTTACAGAATATGTTTTGTAATGTGAAAGATGGGAGGTGCTGTTAGTGAACAGGTTTCCTTATTTATGCTATTATCTTTTTTCAGGTTATTTTCCTTCATGGTCTTGGTGACACTGGGTAAGTAAACAAGAGGATTTAAGTGCTTAATACAGCAGTACCAGTATTCTGAAGTAACAAGCAATAAATGCTATATCTTAATAACAAACACAAAACTTTTTTATCCTCTAGATTCTTTTAATTTGCTATACAGCAATCTAACTTGTCTGGAACTTTTGCATACCTCTATGTTTGCAACAGTCATCAGCCACCAAGGTAGTACTCATACAATATTTACTCGGGATTAACCCTGTTCTTCCTGGTTCACTGTCTTCATTCCACAGAATGAGGAGATTTTTTTTCCAATTTATTTTTTTAATACAAAACACTTCCCAACCTTAGCAAAGTAGTGTGTAAACATACAAAGGCTTTATTTGTTTATGCATACTCTCTAACTGTGCTACAGGGGCTACCATCCATAGCCAAAACATATAGACTTCCATGGTTTACCAAGGCCACTTCACGTGCCCTAGTTCAACCCATTTATAGCATAACATACTGATCCAATTCATTCTTTTCTATACACAACTCACCTTCATGAATATTCAGTCCCCAATACTCCTAAGTCTATTTCACTATAACCTTCCATCTCATTGGTCTTCCTCTGTACTTCAGTCATATATTTTCCACATACAGATCTTTGTCATCCTTCCTTAACACATTTTTTCCATACTTCCCAACCAATTCAGCACATCCAGGTTGAATTTCTCAATTATACTACGCTCTTTAGCACATCTCTCTTACAGCCATTCCTTGCACAGTCAACTAGTCTCACACGACATATTAATGATTTGAGATGTTTCATCACCAACACATCCACCCATTTCAGTTTTCTGCAATCAGGGCCTTCAACACACATCCATGTAACACTGCCAGAACTACTATTCACTCAAACGTACCTGTCTTTTTGTCATAACAGACACAACTCTCCTTCCAAACACTACTCAATGCGTTCATTTGCTCTGCCATTTCTTCCACCATACAATTCACTTCAAACCCCCCAGTTGGATCTGCTGGCAAGTCCACTTCCAAGAATTGAAAGCATCTCACTAACTCCAGGTCCTTCCCATTTTGAATTTACTTCCAAACCATCATGTTTCATCCCCCTGCTGCACATGACTGCCTCACTTTAGTTCACTTTTCTCTTTTACCACATTCTCCCTAACTATGCTACTGGAGCTTCCCCTCTTGATTTTGCAATTAGAGGTATTATTTTACACATAACTGATTTACTTCCCAATTAAATTAAATGCTGGTATAAGATCAGATTGCTGTATACAGTATGACCTTCAATTAAAGAGAATTGCACATAAAAAAGAGAAGCAGTGTCACAAATGTATAATTATCATAAATATTTGTAAGCAGCTAACATGAATTGTTCTCCATGGTTTTTGAAAGTATCAAATTGTTCACAGAAGTAAAGGGAACCAAGAGGTATACAGGAAATTTACATTGTTACAAATATATGAGTTGTTTTAAAAGTAGAATTTCAAAATGTGTACTGAATTGCAATTTTTTTTTATGATGCTAAGTACTGGAAAGGTAAACTCACCAAGATGATCAGCAAAAAAAAGTAATTACAAAGTTAGAATTACAAAAGCTCCCACAAAGATGCAGCAAGTGAACAGTAAAACACTGTAAATCAATACTGTTATGAATATGAATTAAGAGGGCTGAGCTACAATGAAAGGTTGAAGGCTTCAGAAAAAAACAGATTCAGGTCGGACGTAAGTAAATACTGGTTCGGAAATAGGATACTAGATTTACGGAACAAGCTGCCAAGTACAGTAGTGGAAGCTAGGTCTTTAGGTAGTTCTAAACAAATGTTTGATGTGTTTATAGGTTCAAGCAAGTTGGTTTTAGGGTGGACAGACTCAGGACCTGCCTAGCATGGGCCAATAGGCCTCTTGCAGTGTCCGTACTTCTCATGTTCTAAGCTGTTCATCTAAAAAGAGAGGGAGTGACCTGAAACAGCCTTTGAACTCAAAAAATCAACTAGGTGATGTTGACTGTAAAAAGTTCTATGAGGTACTGTACCAGATGCTATGATCAGAAGCTGAGAAAGAGAATGGTTAAGAAGGATGTAGAGATACTGGTTTTGTGTAAGGATAGTGGTATGACTGTAATGGTCTAAGCCAGGAGATCATGAATGCTGGTATCTTGCAAAGATTTAGGTCATGTTGATGGTACAATTTAAGTCATGTTGGTACAAAAAGTATAAAAGATGGCAACACCAGTGTAAAACTCTCCCAGTAACTCACAAACAGTAATCAATTACACCTGGGCACACTGAGACCATTCTGGGGAAATTATGCAGGAATCAATCATTATTAAATTACAAATACTGACTATTTCTGATGGTTATACAGCATATCTCTACGTGTATTTCTGTGAATATGCACCAATCCTTCAAAATGGTCTCAATTGCCTTACTCTGTGGTACACATCTGAGACATGCTCATAAAAAATCGTACAAATGATTTTATGAACCATTATGTTCTACAATTAAGTACATAGATAGTTTCTTTCACTCAGACTTTTAAAGATGTATTTTTACACATCAGTGTATTTCATATTCTTAATGCATAATGATATTTGTCATAATTTGATTTTCACCAAATAATTGGTGTTGCTTGTGACTGTTTTCATAATCTTAATGTTCATGAAATTCTGCACACTAGTTTTATCATAATAAAATTACTTATTATCTTGCAGTCATGGTTGGGCAAGTGCAATGGCAGCCATTGGATCACCTCACATTAAGTTCATATGCCCAACTGCGTAAGTTTACCGTAGTTTTGTTTAGTGTAATTTTCACAGTGCAAATAAATCTTTGGCACCTTATATCAGTCTTTACTTTATCAGTTTTTGACATTTATTGAAATGGAGCAATAATTTCTTAACAGAAAGTGGTCTTGCCAGTTCAGGCAGGTTTAATTCTTGTCAGACTTCACCTGGCAGCTAATTTATCATTATATTCAATGTTATACAGGTACTTAAAATATACAAGACATCTGTGATTGCATCATTCATGTAAAACACTTCTACTGAGTGTAAGGACTTCATTGACATGCATTCTTTCCAATCCTTACATTATTTCTGTTATGCTTTAAAGTAAATTTATCATCATTCATAAATGGCACATACAGGGCATCAAATCTGGG
>JAUUDZ010426084.1:0-14011 GCA_032361705.1 Panulirus versicolor
GTGTGAAAGAAGAAAGCTGAGAGTAAATGTAAATAAGAGCAAGGTTATTAGGTACAGTAGGGTTGAGGGACAAGTCATTTGGGAGGTACATTTCATTAACCAGCCCTTAAGGGAAAATGAACAGCTGGGTTGACTGTGGACCAGTTGCCACAGCTAAGATTCAAACCTATGTATGTTCGACCCCATGCAGCCTGTGATGTCATCACAGTCAGCACTGTTAACCATTACTTCATGGAATTCCATACATCATACACCACCTAGTCATTAATTATGGGGTATGACATCCATGAGACAGAAATATGGTTAGATTCAATTAGATAATATTGTGTTGCTTTAACAGAAATCAGATAATTGAAAAAGTGCATAGGAACAAAATTCTACATATTTTCTACTTCTTCAGAATGGAGAGTCTGCTTTGCATGCAGCGGCCTTATATGGTCATCTCCGGGTGCTACGAGCATTGGTGCAAGCTGGTGCTGATCCAGGCCTTAAAAATGATCAAGGACTCACACCAATACAGATTGCTGCTCAGGCTCGTCACTATGAAGCCGTCCAGCTACTAAAGGAAGCATTGGCCAAGAGAAAAGAGATAGGTCAAATCACACCCAAGACTTCACCAGGTCCACGTTCCCCACGGTTGGTGCAGAGTATGTCCGGCAATGTGGTTACCTCAGGGGTACAGAGCCAGAGTAGCAGCCGAGGCTCTTCCAGGAATAGTTCTTTGGGTACTATTGTAGAAACAAGCCCAGTGCTTCCTCGCTCTGTCAGCTCACCTCCCAACTCAAGACCTGCCCAGTATGTGTCATGCGAGTTGAGTAATATTGTAGATGGTGGGGCACGTCCTAGAGCACCTCTGGCCACAGGATCCTGCACATCTGTTGGTGGGCGAACCCCTACCTCCTCCAATCCTTCACCTTCTCCCAGCATCTCTAGTGAGCCCCCACAGTCGATGATTGCCGCTTTGCAGAAGGCCCCTCGCCACACCTCTCATACAGATGTAAGCAGTGTTAAAAACATTTTCCGCAGAACACTTGCCTCTTTTAGGAGGTCCAGTATAGCAAAAAGAAATGACAAACCACCTGAACCATGACAGCCTTCTGTGTGCTCCTTTACTTCTGTTCTTGTTTACTTGTTTGCTTTCCAGACTGTACGACATTTTCAGTACAAATGCCTAATAAGTCACTGGTGATATTAGGATAGGAATACTAATACCAAGATGTACTCCATGTGAAGTGATTTTACAGGAGATTATTGTAAGTGGATAGAAGGAAAAAGAAGTTCCTGACACCTATTGATGAAAGTGGTCCAAAAATATGAATTAATATTGTTAAGTTTCCAGTACAATGTCACCACACTGCAAGAGGAGGAGGTCAGATGATTCTTCTGCATAATTTATTCTGGTAACATTTACTGAAGAATATTTTATCATGAACTATGCAAGTAATTTTTATGACTTTTAACCAGATATTTTTGTTTGCCTCAGGTCATCAGAATGATTGTTTTATCAATTTTTCTATGATTCTTGTTAGTCCCTTACTTCACATAGAGCCTTTAGTCCTCCTCTGCAGTGTTTTGTAGAGTGGGCAGCTTGGTGGATGTTCTTAGGACTGTTATTATACCACTGTATGTAACTCATGCTTTAAGGTCATAGTTAAAAACAAAGGTCATCATCAGCTTCTTCCTTTTTGACTCACATTGCTGCCTCTCCTTTACATTTTATTGAAAATATAACTCATTTGCTACTCACAAATCTGATTTAGATCATGAATGGTAAAATGAATACTGTAATCTTGGCTTTGAATCTGTGATGACTTGTAGCATACATTTCATCTTTAAGTTAAAAAAAAAAAGAAGTTTTAAGGCTAGTCTCAAGGATTGTATGGGGATGAGGGGCTAGTAATTAGCTTAAGAAAAGTTTCAGTTCACTGAAGCAAAAGGAATTGTAAACTGTTTTGTGTAATTAAAACTTGATAAGTACTGACTAACAGGAAATGAAATGAGTCTATACTGAAGATTGTTTCACTACTTGCAGAAACAATGGGAGGGGTTTAAACTGTGTTTATATTTTCACTGTGAATGCAACTCAACTGTTTTAAGATTTCCATCCATAAGGAGAACTTGCCAGGATGATGGTAATTTTCTCCATTACTGACATATTGAGTTGCAGATTATGATGTTCACATGATGAAACTAAATTGAAACTGAAATGATTGTCATCCTCAGTATGTGAATCTCACTGTTATTTGTTCCATATTTGTTACCAGTATTTATTTGCAAAAGCTTTAGGTGAATTTCCACAATCCAGATGTTAGGCCTATTTGTAAGATGGCTGTCTGTAATGTAATCATTGACACTGAAGAATGCATCAGCCCATTAGTTCACACTGTATCTGGATGTATAATTCAAACATTGAGAATTACTGATGTTTGAAGAAGATTAATTAGCTTGAACAGTAAGTTTCATAGATTAAGGTGTAATTAAGAGGCAAATTTTAACAAAATCATAAAGGTGATGAATATGTTGTAGAAATGTAAAATTGATAACTTTTTATGTTTGGCAATGACAAGGATAACGAAGAGGTTAGTTGAACTAATTAGTTAAACTAAACTAATTATCAGGACCTTCATTTTCTAACACATAGGCTTAAGGCAAAATCATCTCACATACAACCAGATGTCATGTGAGCACCACGCTCTGAATATTTTCGTTTGGAAGGAACTAATTCAGATTTTTGGAAGGGTGTTCATTCATAAAGTGATCCTTAACTTCATCCCAGTTAAACTGCTAAGTGAGAAAGCAAAAGATATTTTGGTTTAGTGCAGATACTTAACTGCCAACCGTCCATTTTGTGTAGTATATTCTAATAGTTAATTCTTGTATAAATCTTATATTCCTCAGCTGAGCTCCCCTATCAGATGCTTCATTACACAGGCTTCTGTTTGCTAAAACATTGAAAGACTATTGTGTATAATCAGACGTTACTAGCATCAAAATTCAGAGAACTGTAAATTTTTAATCTCCAGAATGCAACAAATTGTCAGGATTTTTATGCATATCATTACTAATGTTAGAGACATATATTGATGGGAACATTACAGATTGTCAGAGCTTCTTAATTTAATGTCAAACATTTTGAAAATAAAAGGAACTTAAAATTTAATAATACGAAAAAAATTGGATGTATAGGTGGATAGGTATTAGAAAGAACTTTGAGTTTAAGGAGAAGGAAAACATTTGAACCTTAAAAGGATAGCTGTATTGACTGATGATAGCATAGACGTTTCACAGTAACTACTTCCTATTACATTCATACTGATCAAAAAATATTATAGAACCACTTGTAAATCATAAAATAGTGAATATACGTCATCAGAATTTAAAGAAAATTATTTAGCAATCATGTGTCAGTGGCCTGGTAGGACTTATCACAGAGGGTTGAAGGGAGAGCCTTGTGGCATTGCCATAAGGCATGCACAGCACAGAAGCTTATCTTCTTTGGATGAAAGAAGGGAACTCTCCTCAAGGGAAGCCAGATGGACTTGGCTGGCATTATACTGTGAGTGCTTGACTTGATCAAGTATTCTCTGCTCAGAGAATGGATCCTGCTAAGATAGAAATAAGAATTACAAAATTCAGATGCAGTATATTTATATGAGCTATGTTTGTTATATGCACTGGTACTCACGCTTTTCAAAAAACTGTTCTCTCCCTGTTCTTTATGTTTAAAAACATTAACTAGACAACTATAAAATGTTTTACTATGCAAGACATAAGCTTTAGTAAGTTTGAATACCTTATTTTATCAACCACCAGCAAATGGGGTCATCAACGAATTACTTACTTTTGGTACAGGTTGTGAAAGTAGATTTTACTTATAAAAACACTTTCTGAGATCATCACCATTCCAGCATTCAGTGATTTCAGCCTAGCCAGAATTTTATTGTTTTTTTTTGCATATTCTTTAGTATGCAAAACTTCCCATCCAGTGTGTCTGGTGCAAAAGTTATATCTGAAATAGAAATTTGCTTCAGGGCATGTTTTAATCTATGTTCTTACTTAGGTATAGCTCTCCTATTTATCATTTGTTACATCACATGCAAAGTGAAGGATAGTGACATACAGGAGGGCTCATATGGGTGAGTTAGGTTTATAGAATTAGAATTGCTGTAATCTCACTGGCTCAAGTTCATGTGCAGTCCTCAGTTAATGATGCATAATTTGCAATTAATCCATAAAAATCTTGTGAAGAATAATCTGAAAAAGCTGCTGATATTGAGAGGAAGATGAATGTTATTTCAGTACCAGCCTTCTGTATTCAGAGAGCCAAGGACACAGATGTATATACACTGTGCCGTTATATAGTTATCATGGATGTCACCAACATAAAAACATGATTTACCGCTGCCTGATAGTAATTTTTACACTTAAAGTGTTTGCCAACCTTCAGACCCATTTTTATGAATGGGATAAGTATCACATTGTGACATTACATGATGAAGGGCTGCTTCTAGAAACCAGGTTAGTGTTTGTTTGTGTGTGATTGCCATTTTTGTGTGTATGGGGAGAATGTTTTTCATTGTTTGGGCTCCATTTTATAATTTCTCTTATTCTTTTGTTCTGTCAAACAATTTCTTGAAGTTTTTAATGTTTTTCATTAGATGAAGTTTTACACTCATGAGTCTCCATCTCATAATCTTCACATGCATATTATACAATGACTTACTTTTTAATGTTTTCTGCATTTTGCATTTCTTTGCTTAGGATTACTCTGGTCATCAAACTACTGTACTTGATTGCTATAGGAATACTTCTTCACATCTTTTTTTTTCACCTCTTTTGGTTAGTTTCCTGTTTTGACCTCTAACTGACCTTTCTTCCATGTCTTAAGGAACTGGTCCATGTTAACACTCACATCCACAGAGGAACTTAAAAGTCGTCTTTATAGGTTTTAAATAAGTGGTTAAACATTATCATAGGGAATGGCGTCATTCTCTCTCTATCAGAAAATTAAATATTTTGTACATTAAAGATGGTAAAACTTCATAAAGAATAACCAAGAAGCATGGTAAACCAGGGTTACAAATATTTGTCAAATTTTGATTGTTTTTTTTTTCATGTAAATTCAGGGTTAGCAGCTGGAGGCCCACATAACACACCAAGTATATATTTTAAAGTTCTTCTGTATCTAAAAGGCAGGAGAACCGAAAACATATGATATACATATAGTCAGGAAACACTAATAAACATTTATGTAGAAAAATGGAGAGAATGGGTTGTAGATGTGGAAATGCTATCTTGCATGAACATAAGCAATCACAGTAAAATTAGCCCAGCCTCTGATGCAAGATATTCAACTTACACTTGGTGAACAATGTGGTAAAATGTATCTTTCATGTATTTTTTTTTTCTACAAAGGTCTCTCCAGTATATTCTTACCTAATGCATTATCTAACGGTTTTTTAGGTAATTACAAAAATGACTGAGAAAATGGGGGGGAGGGGGGGAAATGCATGTAGAAGCTAGTGTTTACAGCAAAACTTTCAAAGTGCACTCAATAAATGAAGCTGTAAACTGTATTTTCTGTATATTTTTTTCTGCATAGCTCTCTTTAATTGGCAGTTACCTAAGTGATGAACTAATACTTACCTACTCATTTGGAAAAATATGGAGAAAATGATTGGAAGAGATGAAAACCTATCAAACTGATGGACATTAGTGACAGTGATAGGGAGGCCAGCCTAGGAAATTGTTTCAGAATGTTTAACTTATACTTGGCGTATGATTAGGTAAACTATTTTTCATATATTTTTTTTCTACAAGATAATAGTAGGTTCTTTCTAAATTCATAAAATAATAATAATATAGATATTCCCAGAAATAATAGAGAAAATTGGTGTTAGCAGTCCTGGAGCAACAAGAATGGCTAGTGAGAGAAATGTGTGGCCCTAGCTGACTGATTTAAGTGCACCTGCCCAACTGGCCTTGTGATTATGAGTGTTTTGCTCATAATTTTTGGAGTAATGGGGAAAATTAAGGTGTTTCTTAATAAAAAGCAAATTCTCAGCATAAAATTGTGAATGATTGCAACGTTGTTCGTAGATGGGAGGTCTTTATACATTATTTCTCCTTACACTTTGGTTCCTAACCCTAAATCTTCAGCATACTAGCCAAGACCTTTATATTATTTGACTACTGGAAAAGAATTTTGATGGTAAATAACTTTTTCCTTATGCTCTAATTGTAGTAGTGTAGGATAATTTTGTTGCTTTTGATTATTGAAATAATGTTGTCTACTGTGTATTGACAATGGAAAAGGCTAAAGTTTAGCAGTTTGAACTTTCTTACATTGGCAGGAATATAATAACTGAGTAGTACTCTTTATATTGTCACTGTATCTGTGAGCCCATAGACTGATTATTAAGAATTGATGTTGAATCAACATAATTCTTACTTTTCTCTTTAAGTAGGTTTTAAATGGCATGAGAATATGAAAAAATTCAGGCACTTCATATAAAAGACAGTAACTTCCAACTGATTCTCATGTTTTCCACTCAGTCTCATTGTTTAAACAATAAAAAAAATATGAATAAATAAGGCTTTTTGTACAAAACATATTTGCATATACTAACTTCCAGCCAGATTTCACATTTCCCATGCAACCCCACTAAAAGAACAAGTTTCTTGAACTTATGCTTCAGCATGCGACATCATGGACATCCGTCTGAAAGAGCTCATATTCTTACAGTCACACACACCAGCCAACCTGTATCAGGACAGGTAATGGCATCCTGAGAATACACATCCGACCTGTGCCAGTGAATGGCACCCCAAGAAAGGGCTCTTATTGACAAGAGCTCGTTCTCAGCTTAGTCTTAGTGAATTTTTACACACCTCTTTGCGTGAGGAAGAGGGTTAAGGAATTAGGGACTCACATGGACAACTTATAGCTTTCATTCTCAGGTACCTGTCATAGTTATTCTTGAAAGCATTTATGTTGAGACTATTTATTAGCTACCCATTTTGGCAGTGCACTCCAAGAACAGATCAGTGGCAGTAAAAAAAAATTTCCTTTTCACAGTTTTGTCTTGGTTTAATGAGCTTGCTCCCCATTTTGGCAGTGCACTCCAAGAACAGATCAGTGGCAGTAAAAAAAATTTCCTTTTCACAGTTTTGTCAGTTTTGTCTTGGTTTAATGAGCTTAACTGAGTGCCCTTTCAATCTTCCATAGAGGCCTTCAGATGCTAAGTGGAAAACCTATTGTACTCTACATATCATGATTTTGTAATTGTTTAACAACTCCAGTCAGCCTTCTGTAACTTTCTTTTCCTTTAGACCTCAGGTATTTCAGCTTCTTTTTACATGGAGTATCCCTGGGCCTAATGCGAGATGCTTCTTTATATCTTCTCCAGCTTATCAGTGTTTCTTCTTGTGTATGGAGACAAGGCTTGCTCTGCATATTTCATAAGAGATTAATTAGACCCTTAAGCAGCCCTGAAAGGTATGATTGTAACAAAACCTGAATCATAGTTTCCATAAACACTTTTACTTTTTTTTACAATGTATCATGAAGTAGAAAACATGATGAATTATGTAACAGAGGAAAGAAACAAGAAATGTATTCATACTATGTATTTACATTATGACGTATTTTATGTACTTTTTCTTTTCAAAACTAAATTACTTTTATAAATCACTTTGTATGCAAATCTGAACAAAACACTAGAAATATGGTAAATACCTCAACAAACAGACATTGTACATGAATTGGAAACCAAACAATATAGGATTAGTGATTAGATCCACCCTTGTTTTCATCTTACCTGAATGTTATAGAAGCACCATTGGTAATACACCAGGGTAGCTAATAAGAAAGCAAATGATAGCAGAGTCGCAAAGAAAAATGACCCAACCAATAGGTAGAATGGGTTGAAATGGAAAAGGTCATGCATAACAAATTTTATAGTTTTATAATACAATGAGGACTATCCTAGAAAATAGAGAAGATTGATTAGACTGTATGTTCTTAGACTGCCAGAACTAATTTGATATTGTCCTAATAGGAACTTAGTAAAAACTTACCTAGTACAGCAATAGAATGGCGGATGCATGGAACAAGCTTCTTGAGAAAACAGTGACTATAGAGCATATCCCCCTGTAATGCACAAATAGATAGGTAATTACACAAGCATGTTCATGCAAACAAGCATAGGCTCTCTATGCTCACTCAGGTATACATGCAATGTTTTTACATGGAAATGTGCAGGCAGGCAGGCAGGCAGATACATCCAGACACTGGTACACACAAAACGACTAGTATGCTAATATAAATCATATGTTACAATTAAACTTTAGTTTATGAAAATGAAGGTTCAAAGAAGTGACCTCCTGTAAAATGCATTTATTTTATCATTAAAGCATCAAGTTGTGCTTCATATTTGGATATTTATTTGACTCAAATGATGATCTGTATTGTATATCCATGTCATTAGTTTAAATTTACTGTTGCGTAATTGGTTTGTAAATGTTTTCACTTTCTGTAGAATTTACAGTTAGAAAACCAGATATGATATTGAAAAAATATTTGGAAGTATAAGAGATGGCAGTCTTTCATGCAGTTAATGATGTTAGTTTTGTATGAAGAGCCAAGTTACAAGAGCCAAGTGGCAGTGGTAAATTTCTTCTTTTTATTGCCAATTTGATAACTATTGGCCACTGAGCATGACTACATAATATTGTACTTTAACTGTTCCTCAAGCTGGCCATTTTCCAGATGATGTGGTGTTTCTGGTGTTCCTGGTTGCTTATGTCTCTGCACTTGGCATGGGCACTTGGGCTGCACATAATGTCATGTTAGCTCTACATGGAATGAAGGCATGGAGATGATATTACTAATGATCACACTTGAAAGTTCATGGAATTTTCATGCAAAATTCTACTCGAGCTTTCTCACACAATAATATAAGTAAACTATAGGCTATATGTGTTCAGTTATTAAAGCTTAGTTAAGTAGTGTATCTTGTCACAGGGATTGGGCCTAGTTGCCCACTTTAATAATCACAAGGTGAATAATTTGGAGAAACCTTGACGGCTGTACTTAACACCTTTGCTATGTGGAATCTATGCACACAGGTCCAGGTTTGTATGTACAGTATACCCTGTTAGACAGTCTGCACTGATTGAGTTAAGCTCACGTATGCGATCACATAGTTACTGAATAATCTACAAGTGACTCAAATTTCAGTGCATGTGATGACAGTTAACTGATAACTAGGAGCTTGGATGGTTTTACCCTCAGTTTGTTAAGACATCATCAGGTTCCTAAAGATTTGTGTATTAAAGGAATTGGTGCAGATTACTTAGCAGCAAAAATTTATAATTAGAATAGTCACTTCAGCACATCACTTTCAGTACAGGAAATATTTTGTATAATATAGTCAAAAATATAATGAAAGAGAGACAAGGTCAAGGTACCAGGATTGTGAAACTAGCAACAGTTCTAGATATAAATCAGTTCCCAAGTGCAGTGAATTTATATCATAAATCACCAATACAAAGCAAATATGTTCCATGCAAAAATTAACTGATTTGTGGAAAAATTTTTCACAGCTACTGGAAGAGTGATATTCAGGAAATGATCTAAACAGTGTTATATAGTAGATTATGAATTGATAACAATATTTAGTCATGGATATGATACATTTAGTGCCACACCATTTATACCTAATCTCTAACACAGTTATTATCAAGTAGATCATTAACCTTCTTGAAAATACTGGATGTACACATTGCTAAATGAAAGGGATTATTGTCAATGCCTTCTGGCATACGTAATTACTTATAACCAAGATATAATGCATCAAAAGCTGTGGCTTATTCATGTTATACATAATAATCATATTCACACAAACTGCTATTTTTTTTAATACTTTTGAGTGATTTTTGTAGAGTTGTTGGGACACTTTATTGCAAGCTGTTGTCTCAGAGCTATGCTGCTTTTGCACACAAAAATTTGAGAACGTTTAGATGTTTATCTGCTTGGGAGTGAAGAAATTACCCATGCCTTTTGCTAATACCATGCTAGAACAGACTTCACATAAGACAGTATAGACATTCCTAAACATTCCTTACTCTAAACCATTATCCAGTGTATTAAGATAAAAAAGACTGTGCATAGTGAATTATAATCTCGAGCTTATTGATTTTTTCCTCATTTGTAAAGGAGAGGAATCTTCAATGTGTTGTATAACTTTTAATTACTATTTACCTGAGTACAACTGGAGTGTGATTTTGTATTATACATAATGTAATTATATATTTGGAAATTTATCAATTATATTCTTGATTTTGCATAATTCGATAGTTTGAAATTATTATATCTATGTATGTTACAAATCTTAAAAGTGTGATTAAATAACCCAGTTACCTGACTTTGTAAGGTGATAATCAAGACCTGTTTATTTCAAAAATGTTATTAGCCAAGATGCCGCAGTGATTTTAACTATAGCATGATAAATAAAATTGGCAAGGACAAGTTAAATTTGATGTAACCATGGTGTGATATGTCATGGATAATAAGAGTGACCTCCGAGCACCTTGTACCTCTTGCTCACTACAGATGACCTTTGTAATATTATCATGAATTACTAAACAGTCATACAATTTAACATTTCTAAACCTTTACTGCTGAGTAATGCACAATCTATTCCATACTGTGTTGTACTGTACCATCATTAATATCATGTTTGCCCAGAAGACACTACAAAAAAATTGATGTATGATTAAAAGAGTGACTTGTATGGAGATACGGACTGACAGTTGTAAATTGTGAATTGCTGACTCCTGAAAAGTCATTCTCATGATGGATTATTTTATCTAGGTCAACTCAAATGCCTTTATTAATGTTGCCTCTGTGTCCAGCTCTCCAAAATGTGCCCTTTTCCTTACTACCAGTTTCAAGTTAGTTTTTTTGAGCCTCTACTCCTGAGTCATTGCTTGTTTCTCATGTACCAGAGTTGCTAAATAAACATCACTTTTGGATTATGTACAACTCTTTTATTGTCATAAGTGTTTTGAATACCTATGTAGAATGTATACCTATATACCTATATAGAGCATTTTTAAGACAAACCCAAGTTGATAACAAAGGTCACTACAAGAAAGTGCAATGTAAAACAGCCCCGTAATCTACAAGTATGGGCTCAAGGTCTGACATGAAGTTTCCTTATCCCTTGAATATAATGTGTGTGTGTTCACCTTTTTGACAATGATTCAATTGTTTTATCATTTTCTACTTTTCTTTACCTTCTTACCTTTTAGCTTTATTTCTTGGCATTTCTCACGGTGATGATGCTGTTTCATGTGTGGTGGGGTGGTGATGGGAATGGATGAAGTCAGCAAGTATTAATATGTAAGTGCATATATGAGTATGTCTGTGTATGTATGCCTCTGTATACGTTGATAAGTATATGCATGTATATGTGTGTGTATGGGCATTTATTTATATATATATGTGTATGTGAGTGATTGGGCCATTCTTCATGTTTCTTTATGCTAATTCGCTGATGTAAACCAATTAAGTATAATGAATAAATGAAATAAATTAAATAAAACATTTACACTGTACTACAAACAAATGCTTCTCAAATCTGGTCATTGCACTTTCAGAGTCATAAAGATCAAATTTTGAGGGTCCAGTGGAAAGCTACAAAGATGAGCTACAGAGAGAGATTAGAGACCTGATAACAGCCTCCAAGTTTCTAAATCAATTGGACGATGTTGACATCTATCAGTTCATCATACTACGATGCAGAGACAGAGGTACTGAATGACATAGGAAGAAGCTAAGTAAGAATCCTGTTAGAAAAGTATGTAGGGGTGTAGCTTAGTAGCAGTGTGTTGGATGATTGTAACAAGGTTATTGATGGAAAGGTGAAATCTAGCAGGATACAAAGGTCCAAGAAGCTGATTCATGGAAGAGGAAGTTAAAGAAATGAAGCCCCACAATTCTGAAGGTCTTTCCCCATGCTGTATAAACAGATTAGTACAACATACAGACTTCAACACATAGCTCTTGCATGCACCTCATAGTGAGTTATCCTACTGTTTGTAGACAGTACAATAAATCTATTTCCAGTATTTCCAGACCTGTCACCTCGTGTTGCAAAGAAGATCAATAAAAAAAGAATGCAAGGAGGAGCATGAAAGAAGGATGATACACATGTATGTGTATCATATATTTGGCTATGGAATGTCAGGTACAAAGGATGCTGCTTTATTAAACAACATATTCTAGGTTAAACTAGGTAGCCATTTATTGACCATCCCCAACAGGAGGAGGAACATCTTCGTTAGTGACAAGGCAACTCCCTCATCCAGGATTCAAATCCAGCCTTAGTGACTTGTAGTCAGTAATGATAGGAACAATCATGGAAGCTATCATAAATATAGTAAATGTATACCACCAGTTGTTGGCAGATTGGAATTTAAACTGCAGATATAAAGTGCAGTATCCTTCTTTCCATTCTGGAATCGGTAAGCATATTTTATATGTTGCCCAACTGCACAGTGTCAAGATCTATTGCTGGTAAATGTCATGAGACTAGTTGGATTGATAGATCTCCCTTATATATACTGAGGTCGTTCTACGTCTTGGTTGTGCTGTGACTATTATGCAAGTGATTCTCCTGATTACAAATTCAAAGGATTGGGAGCTCTTGAAGCTTGAAGCCAGTAATATGAGCGACTTACACGAACAATCGTACACCAAAATCGAAGACTCACAAGCGAGAGTTGGGTAGGCCTTTCTGGGACCCTGAGTAGCTTCCAGGGCCAATGCCCAACCAAGTGTCTATGGCATTCTTCACTTCTTGGCATACAAGGTAAGCCTTGACTGTCATGAGCTGTTGGTTATGCCTCAGGTTACCACGCGAGTACGTGGTGCAATCTACGAGGGTCATGGCTGCATAGGTTTGAATCCTGGACGAAGCAGCCAGCCCATATTCAGTCCAGTTTAATTACCTGTTTGTACTGTAAGGTTAGGGCGTTTGTCTCAACTGCCTCTGGAGGAGGGTCAGTAAACGGGTATATGTGCCTAGTCAGTGGCGTGTGTGTGTGTGTGTGTAAGCATACATACATATGACTCAAGAAATGATACATATATATTGGAGGTCGAGAAACTGGGCAACACGAGGGTAAAATTCTCTCGCCCTTAACACACAAATGGCCAATTGAACTTAGTCCTAGGTCGGACCGCTGTGCGAATTGGCTTGAATTGTCTTTTTTTTTTCTTAAACTCCTGGAATTTTCGAGGAAACTATCTTATATTAGGGGAATTGTTGAGAGCAGAGGATGACATGATAATGTGCGTCACAGAATTAATGATTTCCCCTGGAAGAAACTATTGAGTGATTTTCTTACTGGGCAGTTAATATTTTCTCCCTCACTTTTCACAATTTGAATAAGTTTAGTTTTGTTATAAAGCTTTGTAGGAATCGACCTCGCGCTGTTTCCATCACCGTCTACACGTATATATGAGACTAGATCAGCCCAGACAATATTTTAACCCCAGATTTCTAATAAGTACGAAATTGATACTTATAATGTGGTTTTGAAGGAAATCTATTTGTCTTGAGAAAAAATACCAGAAATCCCAGGCTATTACCTGCAATTTCATGGTATGTTTCATCTAAAGATAATTTTTGTTTCAAAATTGAAACATAACATTCATACACTTCTATACTTGAAGTTATCATGGAAAATATGTCAAATTATCTCAGTTATCGATAAATGCCCAGTAAATAAGGTGCAAATGAGCAGATGATACTTAACAATTGCCTTCACTTCGCAGCTTAATTAAAGATCAATAAAGACGACCAAACAATATTTTATCTGCAGATTTGTATTCAGCATAATGAATAATATGCTTAATAAGGTTTTCAAGGAAATCTATTTTTCTGAAAAAAATAAAACAAAAATTGCAGGTAATAAATAGTTCAGGGTATTTTTCAGCTAA
>JAUUDZ010426095.1:0-14011 GCA_032361705.1 Panulirus versicolor
TATATTCCATGAGAGTATATTATACATTAAGGTTCTATGTAATTTGTGTTCACAAAATTCCATTTATTTACTCTGATATGAAGTTTATCTTTAAACCTAACAATTAACTACTAACCCTTTGTATTCTTGCTATTAAAACATGAAAATAGAAATTGAAAAAAAGCTTTGTGTTGTGTTACCTTTGCAAGCTTGAGAGGACTACTAGTAAGGAGAAAAGTGTACCCACTGTAGTTTCAAAAGCACTAAGAATGCATACAAAATATTTATTTTGTCATACTATTTTTATATAAATTTTGATGTATAAATGGATGTATTGTTGCACATCATGAAATTTCCCTTACGTTTAGCAACATGGTCACCAGATCTTTTACTGTATGTACTATCCAATTTTGGCTCCAAATCAAAAATATCACCCGATGTTAACTTACTGGTATCCAGATCTTTTACTGTATGTACTATCCACTTTTGACTCCAAATCAAAAATATTACCCCATGTCAACTGTTACATACAAATCCCATTACAAGCAAGCACATATGTGAAATTCAGAGGAACTCGTAAATGTTCCTGAAAATTACCAGATTTTAAATTTTCAGGAAATGATAGTGAATGGAGGGCAGAGTGTAGAATACAAACTACTGAAGAGAAAATAATGAGAGATGTATATAAAATAGCGAAAATAAGGATTTCGGGTGAAAAATGAAATGAGAATTTACGGGAGTATAACAAATAGGTTTGGAAGAAGGTAAGTAGATGTAAAAGAGAGGTATGTATAAAGAGCAAGAGTGCATGAAATAAGCCTGGGAAGAAGCTAGTAACAAAGGATGATGTTAGAGATGGTGGATAACATAGTGACTGGAAATGTTGGTCTAAGAGACATGGATACTGGTCAGAGAGATTAGAGGTATAGAGAGACAGAAGCAGATGTAAAGGACGACATTGCTAAGGATAGAGAATTTAGCAAAAATGGTCTGTATGAATCGGGAGTAGTGATGAGTGAGATGATGGAGGGTGAAGGTTCAACTACCATTGAGTGTTGTGTGTGGCAGCATAGAAAAAGCAAGATGCTTGGATGAGTGTTAATTATATTCCACTGTGTAAAGGTAACTGGAGTATATGTTGACTAAGAATTATAGAGGTCATGTCTTAGCATGGTTCGTAAGAGGATAATACATTGTGTTAAAAATATTGTGAGTGGAGATCAAGGTGAGATTAGAGAAGGAAGTTGGTGTGAAGACCAGTTTTCACATTTCCTGGTAATGGAAAAAAAAGCTGTCATCACCATTCATGGATTTAGAAAATGCTCTTGGTAAAATTGAGAGAAAAGCTCTTTGGGAAGTCCTGGCTGTTATAAAGAACTTTATAATGGAGGTAATGCATATTGTATGAGATTAAATGGCGATATGAGTGGTTTGAGATGAATAAAAGATTTTGAGATGTAACATCATTTAAAGCACTGTATTCATGAACGGGGAATCAAGCAAGATAAGCTAAGCTGGGTGGTCGCACTTTAGTGGTACTCATGGTAAATCACAGTTGTTGCATGCACATGCTGCTCTGGAGTTAGCTGAATTAGAGGAAGAATTGGACAGTAATGTCATAATTTAAGAGGAACATATTGAAAATGAATGCAAGTAAAAGCAGGAAGTTAGTTTTTGAATGAGAAAAAATTTCCTGTAATCATTTTCATCAGAGTTGTCGGATTAAGTTTTAAGGTGGTTGTATGAGTAGTTAAGGATGACATTTATGGGATATGTAGGATGTTCAACTGTGTCTGTAAATTATGTATCCTTGTATTACAGATTTTTTATAAAGTATACCTTGTGCATTTTCGTTCATATGAACCCTGAGTTTATAATACGTGAATGACTTGGAAGTGCAAGCATCTGAGATGGAGTTTTTGAAATGTGGAATACAAAGTGTGTCTTAAACAAGGAATGAAAAAACAAATCAGGAGGATATAAGGTATAACACAGTACTAGAAAGATAGTAGTAAAAGAGAAAAAAAACTAAGATGGTATGCAGCAAGTATGAACAGATATACAGAAAAATGTTTCAGTAGGGTTGATGCAGAAGCATGTGTGTATGAGAAGATTAATGGAGGAATTTGTGTTATAGTCTGGTGATATCTAGAGGCAAGGAAGAGGCTTCACCTTAATCACTCTGCTATACAGTGGAAATAAGTTCACAGGATATGCATGTGGAAGTCTTCACAGAGATGCCTTGAAAATACACTGAAAAGTTCAAGCAAAAGTCTTGTCATGAGAATGTATTATAGTACAAACAATTAAACAACTTAGAACTGTGGCAGGTGATAAAGATTAGGCCATGATCACATGAGAGTTACCTTGCCCTTGCTTATTGTAATGGCAGTAATTAATGCTTTAGTATTCCAAGATACAATGTAAACAGCAAGTTTGTTGTCTCCTGAATATATGTGGAATGCCTATTCCCCTGGATTAATTTATAGAGCATTGCAGTTGTTACTCAAGTCATTTTTATCTGAACTCTGCAACATAAATTGTAAGGAAGCAGGTGTTATGTGATGCTCTTTCCTCTAGAAACTAGTTTACATCTGTTTACACAGTTTTGGCCATTTACAAACAGCAGAATTGTAAATGTTACATGGTCATTATCAGTATAATCCAATAACTGCTGCTGTATCCCATATCTTTCCATGTGGAATATCCTCTCTCTGAAAACAGTGTAATGCAGATCTTATGATAAAAGTAAGTAATGGTTTCATTTGAATGGCAACCAAACCAGGAGCAAGACTGGCAAAAGAATGCGTAGAAGAATGGACTGTGGCATTTGAAAGAATTTTTGTATGGGCCATCCTGCATTGAGGGTAGCTGTAACAGGAGATATCTCTATTGGTGTGTTTTATACACAGCTTTTGTCCCTCTATATTTGGGTATATGAAACAAAGCATTTTTATACAAAATTTATCAATACAATAAGATTACAAAGAGGAATGGATGTGTGATCCATATCACACCAAGCGACCCAAGTATTTAGATCTTGGGTATTTTTCCTTCAATTGTGGCCACTGAACCAAAAAGTCATCAGTTACTCTGTACAACATGCAGCCAGACAAGGAAAGAGTTTGCACACGACAAAGACTTTCAATGAATACAGTACGAATCTGACAAATACCAAGGATACGAAATAACAGAGCTGCAAAACAAACTGGTACACATGTTCCTGGCCCGTTAGTAAGGATCAGTGTTGGACGATGACGGGCAACCACCAAGATGCTGAAGATAAGGGCCCACAGAGCAGTGCAAGCTGATGAGATCCATGACTGTCCAACCTCTCTTGTCCGTGGTACCACCTCCACCACAAACTGATCATCTCCTCCACAGTTCACCTATTCAAGACATGAACATATTAATTTATAAATTTCCCAAACAAAGATGGATAGGAATCCAGTTGCTTGATTCTTCCATAACAGTTGAGAAAACTCAAGTGCCTTGCACAATCCATTTCAACATATAATGCATTCAGATGAAGAATTCTTTATCAGTCAATTATGGTGGGAACTGAGGTTGGACCAAATGCAATCCACATGCCAAACACTAATCTGCCTTTAGCAGTTTCTTCCTGTATAGCCTGACAAAACATTATCTTCAGGTGCGGTGTGTGTGTGTGTGTGTGTGTGTGAAATGTCTTGGTCAAGTTTTAATTAAGTACAGTAGAGAAGCAATATTAAAAAGAATAGTGACGTATCAAAAGCTAGACTAACCCAAAACCTCCTCCACCCCATCCTTTCATATTTTTCTTGGTTGTTTAAGACTAAAAACTTAAGACCTTTGTTGTACCAAAAGCAGTATTCAGGATCCATAAAGAATAATTTAATCATTATATCATTTGAAACAATCCTCCTCTTCCTCAACATAATTTTGAAAAAGATTGCATTACCCTTTGAAAAAACCGTTTTATTAATGAAGAGGTGACATTCTAAGTCACCTTTCATTAAAAAAAACAATCAAGAGATTCTACTTAAGTAATTCTTATGATTAATAAGTATAATAAATACCATAATTTTTCAAAAATAAAACTTGATTGTTGAAAGATGGAAAGAATATTAAATCATGATCAACAATTCTACCTGAGAAATGTTAGAAGGAAGGATATTTACTGTCCAGAGCATGGATAACCGCAAGTTGTAAATATTAGTAATTACCTGTTTGTACCATACAGGAATGGAGTTTTATACTTGCAGTGCTCCATCTCTTGAATTTTCTCTATCAAATAACGTAAACTTATGTATTTTGTCAGCATTAACCATGTCCTCAGTCATTCTATTCCATTTATCCACCACTCTTTTACAATAAATGTTCTTTACATCTTTTTTAATAAGTTTATTGCTTAATTTCACGTTATGTCCATTGGTTGCCCTATCTCCTCTTTTACTCTTTTAGAATTTTACTGTGTATGTCATCAATCTTTTTGTGATTAAGTTATCTCTCATTTTTCTCTCTTCCAAGGTGGATAAATGAGAAGCCTCTTAGCTTTTCCACGTGAAGGTATCTACTTGCAGAACATAAGCAGATGATTAACTCACAAGGTTCATGTGTATGGCAACATTTGGCCAGAGGAGAGATGTCAAACATGGAAAAGTGTACTGCTTAAGGTGAGAGGGTATATCAGTAGTGTTATCTGACTAGTAACTTCAAGAGAGCAATATAGAGAGATCAGGGAATTGTGGTCAAAGTCTTTGTTATTAAAATTAGAGATCCAATTAAAGAATAGAAATACAAAAACTGCATCTTGAAATGTTTCACCCTACACTACACCTCACCTGCTCACCCTTGCAAAGGCAATTAAACTTCAAACTGTACAGAACAGAATAATACAAGCTGCTTAACAGCAGTATGTATTAAACAAAACAATTCTTATTACAGTCCTACCTTGATATGCTCAGCACCCAATTGTTTGAAAGAACTCAACCCCTCTATAACCACACTTCAACCCCCAAGCAAAAATAAGTTCATCCCTCCCTCATACTTCAGAAAAACTACATTTTACTTTGTTTCCCCTTTCCCACCAAACACACCACTGACGAAACATACCAATACTGTAATGACTTGACAAGTGCTAAACAATGCCCTTCCCAACTCAGTTGAACTACACTCCAAGACATGATCTCTGCATTCTGGACACCATGCATCTCCCTAGCATTGCAAACAAACTTAACAAAGCCCCTCATGCCTAATCAAGCAAGATCAATTTTGCCCTAGCATTCAATTTGGTTGTCCAAATTTATGTGCTTTCTTGTTCTATTTATCTATATGTCTGACACATGTTCCAACTGGATCTCCCTCAAGGGAATGGCCATGGCAATAGAGTCTCCATAACTATAGACTTCCAGTGCCACTTCTTAGCCTTTAGTGCCTCACCCTTAACAAGTCACTAGCAAAGGGCAACTCTAGAGCACTGTTTGCAGAAGCTCCTACCTAATGTTCATACTGACTACTTCTACCTAATGCTCCTACCTACCACTTCTACCTTATGTTTCTACTTAATGCTCCTGCCTAAATGTTCCTACTTGCTACTTTATCTACTGCTCCTACCATTTTTCCAAAAGGCAGGGCTAGCACATAAGCCTCACCACAAGAAAATCTAGAGTTACAAAGTACGAGCATTGTGGGTTTAGTGTTGTCAAGTGTTGTGTATGACAAAAAAAGATTGTATGTTTGTGGACAGAATGCCAGTAGTCCATATGTGCATGAAGCTGAAAGAAAAGACAGCTACCTGGGTCAGATGAGTGCAGCTTTACAACCACTGGAATGCTGGCTCACTGCACAGCCATCACTAACCCTGCTGATACCTAGGCGGGTAGTACTGGTAATGTACCTTCCTGGTCGTCGGCTGCCTAACAGCTACTGCCTTTCTTGTTCTTATTATCTTTGGCAAACTGCCCTACAGTCTATTTACTATTACTTACAAAATAATATAGTAAAGCCTCTGAAAATGCTTCATCAGAAAACAAAACAAAGTCTAATAAATTACATATTAAACATTCTGAAGTAGGTGAACATGTTGCAGATACTGTTAGGGTAGATTTACTTCCATCAATAACAGCAAGAACTATTCTGTTATACTGAAAGAATTTTGAAAAACTATCGCTGCTTCTATTACCATACTGTGACCAGACAAAAGGAGTATATTAATGATTACTATGGAATGGCTATTATCTGGATGAAAGAATAGCTACTGTCAGATGCCTTGGATTATGCTTTTAATTATGGAGAAAGCTGAAAAATGGTGTCTCTTTTTAGTTTGTATGTGGTGTGAAAATTTCAAGAAACACAATAAACCATGTAAATATTTTTTATTTATACTGCATTTGTTTTACTGTGTTATTGTTTGTCTAATCATTTGGAAAGATTTTATGCCTTGTTTGTCTAAGGGATAAACCAAGTTTGGTTCATGAAGCATTTTTTAAACACATCAATGATGTTAATCAGGGAATACCATAGCTATATTACTGTGGTTTCCCTTCCTCCTAGTTCAAAAAATATTTTCTTTTGGCTACATTTAAGGTGCATACTGTAACTATTTGAAGATATGAAATACACTTTCAAACAACTACAATTTCTTACTTCTAAGATTCTGTTTCTAAATGAATAATAATTTGGCAACCTGCGCTCTTCTCAAATACGTTTAACTATGTAAAAGCAAACAACAGCTTTATCATCGTAGCAGAAATTATGTTTAACAAAACAACAGCAGTATCAAAATGAGGTTATAAATGGAATGATGATAAGCACTAAACATAAAACAAAGTTCTGAATGCGACTACCTTGACTATCAAAAGAATCTAAAAATGAATACCCACAACTTGTTTCAAGGACAACATTGACCTACCATGAGTTTTTCCTCTGTCTGAGAGAGTCTCTTCAGACTGATAGCATCTGTAGCAGCGACAACGTAGATCCTTGGGCTATGGCGAAAAGGATCCAAGGTGGCAACCATCTTCAGCATTTCTCCAGTATGACCACCTGAGCCTAAGACTATCAAAGTCTTCACCGTTTTGCTTGTAGCTACCAATGGCACATGGCTGCAGTAGTTGACCGTGTACAGGACATATACAACACGCATCAACAATATTAAGCACCCTACGACAAGAAGTAGTACCAGCATGATTTTCTATCAGTCTGAAATACAAAAAGTGGTTATATATGAAAGTATGGCAAGATTAGTTCAAGAATTGGTTCAGTAGATGCATTGTTTGAAAGTACTACAAAGTTCTACAAAAGAGAGTACAGCCACCTGTAGAAAAAAAAAAAAGGCTGAAGAGGCATTTGGAGGAAAATGATTCTAGAAAGTGATGAATAAGAATAATGAGCAACTAAAGTGCCATTTCAAATGGAATATGCATCTATAAATGACCGCAATAAACAGCAGAAAAGATTTAAAAACTAAGGATAGTGTTGTCTCGTAGTTTGGTATTGCATCTTTACATTGAGATAAGAAGTGGTAAGGAAGAAAGTAGCTGTAAAGAATGGAGAGTTGAGAGATGTAAGAACAACAAAAGCTTGTATATCATTATCATTATGCTTCTACACTATGTACAATTTTACTGTACTTTATCACTACCCAAATTCTAACTATGGAATTCAGGATTTTATTCTTTTTTTTGTAGTATATTTGATTTCACACTCAGGATCATGGTTGCACTGAATGGCTGACAGAAGCTACCCCTGCATAAAATCACCCCTCCTAACCTAAGACCTAGTAGCAATGATTCTATTTCAGATCACCTTTTATTGTACTGATTCATTTCTGTTACTGATTGTCATACATACACGAGCCGACTAGGATCAAACCTGCATAGGTTCAAATCCACACTCCACCCATCCGTTCATCTTCATCTAAGGGCTGGTCCGAATGGGTACTTGGCATAGGCTGGGGTATATATATATGTGTGTGCATACATACATGAGAACAAAGACATAGTTCATATACGCAAGGATACGAAAATGGAGCAACATTAGCACAAAACTCTCTGTCTCCCAGTAAAGGGCAAAGAGCAATCACACAGCATACATTGCCTGTCTTTAGTTCAGTGCTCCACATGACCCCGAACAAAGACATGGTTCTATGCAAGGTTATGAAGACAGGGCAACGTGAGTGTACAAAAAAAACTCTCCTGGTAAAGGAAGAAGAGCGATCACGCACAGCATACCCTGCCCGTCTTTAATTCAGTGCTCCACATGACCCTGAACAAAGACATGGTTCTATGCAAGGATATGAATACAGGGCAACGTGAGTGTACAAAAAAAAACCCGGTAAAGGAAGAAGGGCAATCACACAGCATACCCTGCCTGTCTTTTAATTCAGTGCTCCACACGGCCCTCCCGCCTGCTGGAGGTCAAGCCTTCAGATGAAATGCACATGGAAATACAATTCTCAGAAGTCCCTCACATGAAAGGGAAATCCTAATTACTGCCTATCTACTCCATTCCCACTTTCATCTTGTAGATCTGGTACGTAGATACATAAATGCACATCGCCAACCATAATGTCCATTGTCTTCCAAGTGTAACACGGACTCCCACACTCATATCGTGCTTAGAAAGACCCTGTACGTGGATGTTTTTAAAGGACAGTTATACATATTCACCAAAGGTCAACATAAAGACTTGGGTCATAGTGTCTTTTAATTCACGGGATTAATTTCCAAGCAACAGGCTTGGGTCGTCCCCGCCCTTAATTTAACACATCAACTCGCGGCAATAGTACGACTGGAACCTCGTGTGAATAGCCCCTATCCCCTTTAGTTGCTGAAGGACTGTCTTATTGCCCTATACTAACCACTGAAGACACGAAATACTGACCCTACACGGTAGATGAAATATCTGCTTGACAACCTGTCAACCGATGCCCATGACGAAGCTGAAGTCAATGTCATAAAAACAGAACCGTGGATTCGGACACAGAAAAGCCACCATTGTGCCGCTATAGTATTTTACTCAAAATTTGAGGAATATCTACAGTGAATGATATTTTTTAAATTATAAAGAAAATAAATCTAATCATTGTACTTCATGGAATGGGCGTAAAATATTTGATAAAATAAGTATAAAAATTTTCGGCTATTGACAGTTCATGACTGTAGAGGAGGAGGCAGTAGGTGTGTACGGGTGACAGCAAGATTTTGTGTTACATCAAAGAATTATAAGATTACCAAGTCTCGAAGTCTAATTCTTTTTCTGTGTGTATCACAGTGATACCTCTGCAGTAGAACTAGAAAAATCCGAGTTCTATGGACACCAACAAAATGAGTATATGGACTATGGTAGAATGGGTGTTTTGTGTTCTGGGTGGTGAATAGATGACCCTCATTTTATTACACTTGTAGTAATGCATTATTTAGAAGTTGGTACATGAATATAAACCATAAGAAACAGGAACATAGATTTATGCTCTTAGGTTCTCATACACCTATGGCAATAGTAGAGGAGTATTTTTTTTTTTTGTCTCAAAACGTACATTTTTATTTGTAGATTATTTTTCTATGTAATGTCAAAGTTTTTATAAAGGTTTTATGTAATTTTAATGTATAAACTGGATGAGCAGAATGTAAAAAGTGGTTTTAGTATTGTGATTTTGAATGCATGATAAATTTTTGTGGTAGAGCAAAAGCCGTCTCCTAACAGCTTAGTAAAATTGTAAACGTAATATCACTGATAACCTTCAAAGAAGACACGCCTTGCCCAGAAGATGTGTTCCATGTGATATTTGGTAATTTTACAGTTTCTGCTCGACAAAGATAATTATTTGGTGAGCGGTAGTATATGTCTTAATTTAATAAACCTAACCTAACCCAGCCTAGAGGATGAGTCTTCGTAACTGGGGGCTTCTAAGAAATGGATGTCAGTTCCGTATAACAAATTTTGTAATTTCTGTGGGGCATAAACTGTAAAAATCCCTATTATTTTTCTAAGCATATGAACTGAATTTATGACATCAGTATAGATGAGAAGATTTATCAGGCTTGAATGAGAAATGAATGTACACAGTGGTTTGAAAATACAGGATGTGGTTCATGAAAATATTCATAGTATTCAGAAGTCCGTGCCACTTATGACTCTACCCAGAGCTTGCTAAGAGCGTGAAATAGTGGGCAGTATGTACTGTTCAAGTATGTCCATTGAAATGTATGCCTCATGGTAAAACCAATACTTTTATATATATATATTTTTTATGTCACATAGCATGACATTTATTGAAATATATTGTTTTGCAAAGATTTTAAAGCATGGATGTTGGAGAGGCAGAATCTGAGGCAGTTGCTCGAGCTACTCTGCTTGTGGCAAATATGCTACAGCGGCCAGACCAGCTTCAAAAGGTTGATCAATACAGAAGAAGAGTTCAGCGGAAAAAGGTAAAGCTTGTGATTAACAGTGTTTTGTTTAAACTTCCTGACGTTAGATTGTGATATATGATACCATGCCCCTGCATACATTTTCCTTACTTGTAATTCTAATCCTTCGTGTCATTGCTGTATCATACATAGCTGGTGATGTAAGACTCCACTGAAAACTTTCTTAACTGTTTATGGTGTCCCTAAGACTTGACAAGGAGAGATGTATGGGTGGAATGGCATTAGATGAGGAAGGTTATATTGTTGTAAATGATGGTAAACCTTTCTGTATCTATGTGTATCTCTGATGCCCTTTCCAATTGGAACTGCCTCAAAGGGGTGGCCACAGCAATAGAGCCTCCATAGGTTCTTAGCCTCTAGTGCCTCTTCCTTAACAGGCCACTGGCAAAGGGCAACTCTAGCTTAGTGTTTGCAGAGGCTCCTTTCTAATGTTCCTACTGACTACTATTTAATGCTCCTTTCAAATACTACTACCTAATGCTTCTGCCTAAATGTTCCTACCTACTTTTTGTATACACTGCTTTTACCATTTTGCCAGAAGGCAGGGCTAGCACATAGCACTCTCAGCAGGAAAATCTAGAGTCATGAAGAATGAGCTGTGTGAGTTAAGTGTTGTCAGTTGTTACATATAACAAGGAGAGATTGTATGGCTGTGGACAGAATGTCAGTAGTCCACGTGTTAGTGAGGCAGAAAGAAAAGACAGCTAACTGGGTCAGACGAGTGCAATTTGACAACCATTGAAGTGCTGGCTCACTAAGCTGATTTTACTAACTCTTCCGATACCCAGGCAGGTAGTACGGGCAAAATACCCCTCTGTTTGTTAGCTACCTTCCAACTACTTCATGCTGAGCAATAGCATACCATTTATAAAACTATCTGTACATTCTTTACGGATGAGGAAAACTTTCCCCTCGACAAAAGCTTGGTGGATGAGATATAAACATAATCTGTAATTGCATGATATGGGGATGGAAGCTATTACTGTGGTTGTATAGATGACGACAAATGCAGATAATACATATATAGAAAATAATACAAGGTGGTGATGATTATCTGAGCGTGTGTCTGTGGAAAGTTTCACTGCATTTATCACATGTATCTCCCTATACAACAGTAAAAGAAAAATTATCTCAAGCTGGAAAACAGTTTGGTGTCAGCGCATAGTCATTATTCCAGCACTTAGTTGAAAGTTCACATTAGATGTGTCAGAACATTTCGTGGTACAATACTTGCATGTTTGAGACGTCCAAGGGTGAAACCACCTATCTACAACCAGACCCCACAGACCTTTCTGTGGTTTCCCCCAACTGTGTCATATGCCATGGTTCATCCCAGTGACAGCATATTGTCTCCTATCTATCACATCACTCCATTTCACTCAAATCCTTGCACACCTCACACCCTCCTTCTTGTTCAGGCCCATATCCTTCAAAGCATCTTTCACTCCATCTTTGTCCTTAAAGACACATTCCTCATTGTGCTCAGAACCTTTGCCCTCTCACCCACTATATGGCTTACTTCATTCCTCAGGGTTTCATTCCTACCATATCCACTCCCAGGTACATAACACACTCCACTTCCTCCAAGTTCTCTCCTTTCAACCTCACATTCCGAATAACCAATCTCTCTTTGCTGCTAGAATTAATAACCATACCTTTATTCACATGTACTCACAACTTTCTCCTTTCACACATTCCCCAAACCCATACATTAGCTTTTGCTGTTGTTTTACTCAAAAATGCCATCAGTGCTGTGTCATCAGCAAACAACTGATGATTGACCTCCCAGGCCCCCACCCTCACAGACTGCATTTGAGCTTCTCTCTCATAGACCTTTGCATTCACCTCCTGCCCCAACCCATCCTTAACCATATTGAATAACCATGGTGAAATCAGACACCTCTGTTACAGTTTCCAAAATTAATTCCAGTTTGAATTAAAGCTTGAAGTTATAGGTTAAAGATTTTCTTTTATCAATTCCAGGCATCTGTGGAGGCGATGTTAAAGACAGCAATGCAGAGCCAGTTAGATGGAGTTCGAACAGGACTTGGTCAGCTTCTGGCTGCACTTACAGACCTTAGAGAAATAAAAACTTGGTAAGTCTGTTATTGTTTACATGGCACTCTTATTTTAGGCATTCGTAGAATAGTTTCTCATTAAAAACTTTTTACATCATATCCCTTTTGTACAACTTTATGATTTCAAGTGTTAAAAATCCAAAAATGTGGATAAAAGTGCTCTAAGAAGTTCTTGTTTTTTTGTTTTTTATATCAAGGAATTACCATTTCCTGCTTCTGAAGAGATAGGAAGTTGTTCATTAAGTATGAAAGTTGTGCTAGTTGGTATGTAAAGCACTTCACTTCCTCCAAGTTTTCCCCATTCAAACACACACTACCAACTAACAAGTCTCTTTGCATAGCTAAACCTAATAATCTCCCAACTTTCTTCTTTCGAACACTATCCCAAACTCAGAAATCAACTTTGCAGTTTCTCACCCAAAATTTGCTTGTTATCAAGCAATAATTGTTTCACCTGTCAATCCCCCTCCACCCCTGACAAACTGTAGACCTGCCCCTCTCCCCAAATCCCTCTCATTCACTTCCCTCATCTTCACCTTGACCCACTTAACATCCTCTCTTCCAGCTCACATACACACTTTACTGTCTTGATAGAAATTCTTCACTGTTTCAAATAACTTTCTTCCCACACAATGTATTTGTGATACCTTTAAAGCAGTGAATGTCACTTATTATATCTTAAAGTATTTCTCTACACATCTTTACCAATCCTGAAACCACATTGTTCTTCCCTAGTCAGATGCTTTGTTACATGCCACAATCCTCTCAGTCACCTCTCTCCCATAGTTTACCAGGTAAACTCAGGCTTATACCTCTCTAATTCAAAAATTTATCTTTGTCCCCCTTACTGGCATTTTGTCGGTCCTGAGGTAATTCACCATAATCCATACATAACATTAAAAATCCTAACTAACTAGTCAACAACACAGTGACTCCTTCATTAAGAAAATCATCTGCACTGCCTTTGACTCCAGCCACCTTGCCACATTTCATCGTATGCAAGGCTTTCACAACCTTTTCTTTTTGTACCAAACCACTTCCTCTGGCATCTTTATATTTATAAGAACAAAGCCTTGGAGCTGCAAGAACCCCGGGAAGATAGATCTGAGATAACACCAGGACCCTGACCCTTTCAGAAAGGGGTCCTGGGGTATTTATGAATAAGTCACACACAGACACACACCCACTGTTTTCAAGGCTCTTATGTTTCTGAAAAGCTTGATTATATAATAGTGAATGCTGTATACAAACCGCATTTGCATTTTGATTTGTTCCCTCTAAGCAACTGGTTTTAGTTTGTCAGATATAGAAAAAAGCTTGGTAAGGGTTCCTGAGTTAAGTGAACGGCTTTATGAGTGCCGTGAGGAATACGTTCGGCACTCCCAGTATGCAGCTGCTATGGAGAATTTGAAGCATATCTTCACTGTACCAGAGTCTGTTGAGAAGACACGCAAATGGATCTCAGAGGGAAGGTTGCTCTATGCTCATCAGGTTAGTGTGTGTTATAGTTCTCTTTTAGATATACTTTATGTACATTTT
>JAUUDZ010426106.1:0-14011 GCA_032361705.1 Panulirus versicolor
ATGTATATATTGTGTATGTGTGCATGTATGGGCTTTTATGTATTTATATGTGTATATGTTGATATATATATGTATATGTATGTATATGTGCGTGTATGGGCATTTGTGTATATGAGTGGATGGACCATTCTTCATCTGTTTCCTGGCGCTACCTCGCTGATGCGGGAAATGGCAACTGAGTATGATAGATAAATGAAATGAATATATATATGTGTGTGTGTGTGTGTGTGTGTGTGTGTGTGTGTGTGTGTGTGTGTGTGTACATATACATATTCATGCTTGTTTGCCATCATCCATTCCTGATGCCATTAAGGAGGAACATTGTGGTTTCAGAAGTGGTAGAGGATGTGTGGCTCATGTGTTTGCTTTAAAGAATATGTGTGAGAAACACTTAGAGAAACAGAAGAATTTTTATGTGGAATCTATGGGTCTGGAGAAAGCACATGATAGGGTTGTTATAGAGATGCCTTGTGGAAGGTGTTAAGAATATATGGTGTAGGAGGTAGGCTGCTAGAATCAGTGAGAAGTTTTTATCAAGAGTTTAAGGCCTGTGTACCAGTAGTTGGAGAGTAAAGTAAGTGGTACCAGTTGAAGGATGGTCTGCAGCAGGGATGTGTGATGTTGTCATGGCTGTTTGATTTGTTTATGGTTGGGGTGGTAAGGGAGACAAATGCAAGAGTCTTGGAGAGAGGGGCAAGTATGCAGCATATACGGGAAGGGGGGGCCTTGGAAGTGAGTCACTTTGTATTTGCTGATGATGCATCACTGGTGGTAGATTTGAGTGATAAACTGTAGAAGTTGGTGACTTAGTTTGAAGAATGTGTGTGAATGGAGGAAGCTGAGTTAATGTGAACGAAAATGAGGCTATTAGGTTTAGCAGTGTAGAGAAACAGGTTAGATGGGGTGTGAGTTTGAATGGAGAAACTTTGGAGGAAGATTTCAATTTCATGTTTTATATTCTTAGGAGTGGACATGGCTGCAAATGAAACCATTTCAGTAGAAATGATCATAGGGTGGGTGAGGTTGTGAAGATTTTGGGAGCATTAAGGAATGTGTGGATAGATAGTTTATTACATGGAAGGGCAAAAATTGATATGTTTGAAGGTATAATATTTCCAGCAATGTTGTATGGATGCAAGGCATGGGCTTTGGATGAGGTTCTTTGGAGGAGATTGGATGTGTTGGATATAAAGTGTTTGAGGACAATATGTCATATGAGGGGGTTTGATCAAGTGAATGATAAAAGAGAAAGAGAGAGATTTAGTAATAAAAAGAGTATGGTTGAGAGAGTTGAAGGTATAATAATATGGTTTGGACATTTGAAGAGAATGAGTATAGAGCGATTGACAAAGAGGATATAATATCAGAAGGCAGGGTAGAAGAGAGGGAAACCAAATTGGATATGGAAAGATGGATTAAACAAATTTTGAGTGATCAGTGTTTTAACATGTAGGAAGGTAAAAAGTGTGCATGGATTTCAATGAATTGGAACGATGTAATTATAGGGGCCAATATGTTGTGAATGGAATGAACCAGAGTATGTAAACTGGCTGAGGTAAACCATTGAAAGGTCTGTAGGGCCTGGTTGTGGATTGGGGGCTGTGGTTTTGGTCTGTTTCACATGACAGCCATAGAATGGGTGTAAGCAGTTTTGACCTTTATGTGCTCCTGGCATTACCTCACTAAAGCGTAAAACAATTAGTAAGTATGAAATGAAATATATATGCAGACAAGCAGACAATCCAGTATTACGGGTACCATATTTGATCCACCCTATAGTGATGGTGTTGGATTCAAAACAATAGAATAATTTGTGAACTTCTAACAGGAGTCTGTTGATCATTGCTTTTGTTGGCCATATTCACTCTGCAGCTCACCTGATGATCAGCCATATGTTGACAGCTTCTTTTCAATCAGATGTTGCTGAACCTCATCTATCCCATTTTATTGTTTTCCTGTACATATAACTTCATATGTTTTTCCCTGCTTTCTGAGTTATGCTTCCCCTAGATTTTTTCTGAAGTGTAGTGATGGCTGCAGGAATCCATTAATAATGTTTTAGATTGAAACAAGAATCTGTTTTTTTGATATTTATTACAATGTCTTTAGAGTGGATTATTCAAGGCTTTTAAATATTAAGGAAGCATTTCTTCTTTTCAGAAACACATGCAGATATGAACTGCATTATTGGAGAAAGTGGGGAACCAGAAGACATTTACCTGTTTGCTTATCGTGTTCATGCACACATTCTGGGCTTGGTCATCTCAGGATACATGTTTGACCCAGTGGTAGGGGTGTATTTTTTATTTAGAAAGATTGATGATTTTTCTGAATATGTATATATATATTTTCTCATATGATTTACATGTCTGCTTGTCATGTTCTTGCACACATTCTGGGCTTAGTCATTTCATGGTACTTGTTTGACCCAGTGGTATGAGTGCTTTTTATTTGGAGAGATTGGTGTTTTTATACTTTATATGATAACTGCAAATACTTTTTATGCACTGTATGCTAAGTTGTGAGCAATATTTAGTTTCTAGATTTTTTCAACTTGTTTTGTTTTCCAGACAAAAGCATATACAGAGATAGCCAAGGGTAACCCACAATGGCCACAAGCATTCTACCCAATGTCTCAAATATATCATGTTAAGACCACTGAAATACTGCATGCACGTTGCACCTGGAACTCAACCACCCGCAGCAGGCACACAGTGATAGGTATTCTCACTTTCCTAGATGTATTTTGATATTCATTCTTTTTCAGAAGCTTTTGAAAATCTATATTTTAGAAATAAGATCCATGCTAATTAGAATCTAATTTTAGAAGTTAATATTTTTACAGGCACTATACGTGTATAGTGCCAGTCCTTAGGCACCTCATCTTGGACCATACAAACATTCAAAAGCCTGACTAACCAGTCAACATTACTGTTTACCCCTTTCTTGAGAAACTCATCTGCAGCCTCATACATTGCTGCTATTTTGCTGCACTTCATGTTACACAAGGTTGGCCTTTCTTTTCTCCTTACATTCTCCATGACTATCTTATTCTGCATGCCACCTTTTCCTAAACACACCATATGCACCACACAGTCATCTAACACATTAATCACTTGCTTTTTTTCACCTCTTCTTTGCCAGTAATCACATCCCCATCTATTCTTTCCACTATTGCCTTATTTCTTCTTTTGTTCCTCTAGAAAAAAGTATTATCCTTCCAAAACATTTTCATATTCTCTCTGAAGTTCATCAAAACTCACCAATTTTGCCTTTATATCAGGACTCAGACCCTATTGACTTTCTACTACATTTGTTTGTACTTCCTCCCAATCACTCTCCTTCCCTGCAGATACAGTTCATACACCTACCTTCTTCCATTCACTAGCAATTTAACTTCCTCATCTCATATTTTTCATTTTTCTTAGCAAATTTGACTTCCTTTTATTATGAATAGGAGTAAGATTAATCCTGCATAAGTTTTAGAGTAGACATTATGACATTTGAATATAATTTGCATATTATATAGTGCTTATCCACTTCTTTTTCTTTATGCAGGTAGCACAGCAGACGATGAGATGTGTAATCTATACTTAATGTATTACACGAACCGAGACAAAGGATCAGAAAGTGGGGGCTGTGGGGGTGAATTTTTTCCTTCAGTCACTGTTAACCTTCCTGCTGATAGTGATGTGCCTTTACCTCCAAATCCCCTCCTGGAGGAACATGCACATGGTCAGAACAAGCACAAAGTGAGTTGTGTTAAAGTATTTTGTTGTCAAATCTTCATCATTTATTTGTCTAAATGATTGCCATGGCTAACTGGTAACATTCTGCAGTTGCATCCCTCTAGAAACAGTTTGAATAAGGGTAGGGAGGGTTGCCAAAGTGTCATTTGCTTCATTATACAAAAGGCAGTTGCTTGATGTTAAAACCCCCAGAGGTGAGTGTTTTAGGAGCTGCTAAGTGATTTTGTCAGCAGTTTTGATGCAAGAGATTGGATATTATTGATCCATGGTCTAAAGGTGAAAATTATTGATCCATGGTCTAAAGGTGAAAGTGAGTCATGTGACAATTGAGGGTATCATGGGGGTTATGGGGTACCCAGTATTGTGAATAAGAATGGTGGACAGCTTATGGAACTGTGCCCAGAAAAAGAATGGGTGATTGGGATTACCTAGTATGAAAATATACATGGGTATGAAGGAAAGATGGTCAGCTCTCATTATTAGATTACATATTGATTGATGGATGAGCAAAAGAGAGACTCATGGATTTGAATATACAGTTAAGGGCAGCTAGAAGAGTTTGATCATTCTCTAGTGGAAGTAAGGGTAAAGACTGATGAGGTTTTTGGAAGTGAGGAAATCATATGAATGACAAGAGGGTGCTACAAATTAAAGAGCTTGGAAAAGAGATCTATGTGAAGAAATACAAGGAGAGATTGAATGTAGAATGGCAAAAGTTGAGAGTAAATGAAGTTATGGGAACAGGTGAGGAGTGGGAGATATTTAGGGAAAAGTGCTAGGAGTGGGGGAAGAATGCTTGGAATGGTATGTGTGAGGGATGCATGTAAGGACAGGAATAGTGGAGACTTTTACCATTGCCACCTTAATGGAAGTTCCCAGAAGGAACAGGCACCAGAGATACAGGGGCAAATAAGGAATGGTAACAAGTACTGATGAGGCGAAGAGGAGGTGAAGCGAGTATTTTGAAGGATTGTTGAATGCTTTAGATGATAGGGTGTCAGATTTAGGATGTTTGGAAGGAGGAAGTATGCAGAGTGAGAGACCCATGGCAAGTGGGCTGGTTAGTGAAAAGAGGAGGCAAAAGCCTTTCATAATATGAAATGAGGCAAAGTGGCTGAAGTGGATGTTATTACAGTTGAATTTCTTAAGAAGGGGCTGCTGTGTTGTTGAGTGGTTTCTTAGGATTTTCATTATTTGTATGGATCATGGTGAGGTGCTTTAGGATTCACAGAATGCATGTATAGTACCATTGTATACAGACAAAGGGAAACATTTGCATTCAAATTACAGAGGTATGAGTTTGTTAAGTGTCCCTGTGAAGTTGTTTTAGTGGTGATTAAGAGGGTTGTGACATGCACATCATTAGATTGGAGACAAACAGTGTAGTTTTAGGAGTGGAGGATGTGGATGTGTGTGAATAATATTTAGAGAAATAATCTGTATGAGGCATTTTTGGATCTGGAGGCAGCATATGATAGGATTGCTAGAGGTGCTTTGTGGAACATGGTATGAATATATAATGTAGGATGAAAGCTGTTACAAGCAGTAAGTATTTTATTTGAAGAGAGTAAGGTGTGTGCACAGGTAGGTGGAGAGGAGGGTGTGTGGTTCCATGTGAAGGTTAATCTGTGGCTGGGATGAGCAGTGTCACCAGGCTGTTATATTAGTTAATGGATGGGATGTTAAAGGAGATAAATGTAAGTCTTGGAAAGAGGGGCAGGTACAGAGTTTGTAGGGGTGAAGGGGCTAAAGAAGTGAATTCAGTTGTTTGCTGATGACAAGGCCCTGGTGACAGGTTCAAGTAGGAAACTGCATAAGTTGGTGTCTGAGGTAGAGAGGGTGTGTGACAGGAGGAAATTAAGAGTTTAGCATGCAAGGTTATTAGGTTTAGCATGCAGAGGGACATGTTGGTTGGGGATTGAGTTTGAATAGAGGAAACTTGGATGAATTGGATTGTTTCAAATCTGTTTTAGATACTGGGAGTGGACATGGCAGTATATGAAACCACGGAAATGGAGGTGAGTCATAGGGTGGGTAAGGGGGCAAAGGATCTGGAAACATTAGGAATGTGTGGAAAGAGAGGTCACTGTCTCGGAGTATGAAAGTGGGTATGTTTAAATGTATAGTAGTCCTAGTGATCTTGTATGGATTCAAGGCATTGGCTGTATATGCAGTTTATGGAGGAGACTGTATGTGTTGGAGATGGATTTTTCGAGAATAGTAAGTGAAGTGAGGGAGGTTGATCTAGGAAGTAGTAATAGGATAAGAGAGAATGCGGTGATAAGAGAGTATGGTGAAATGGTTTGAACATATGGAGAGAATGAGTGAGGATTGGAGGAGACAAGGAGAAGTGGGAGACCAAATTGGAGTTGAGAGGTTGGAGTGAAAAAGATTTTTAGCGCTCAGAGCCTGAACATGCAGGAGGATGAAAGGTGTGCACGGGACAGAGCAAATTAGAATGATGTGGAATACAGGGATCAAAGTGTTGTCACTGGACTGAACAAGGGCATATAAGGTCTGTGGGCCTGATTGTGGATAGGGGACCATAGTTTTGATACATTACACATGACATGTTCCTGGTGCTACCTCAGTAATGCAGGAAACTGTGAGCAAATATAAAGATTTACACACTGGCTTACAATGTCAGGGAGAGTAGCTGTTGCAAAATGCATCATCCCTAAAGTAAATTATTTTATTTTCTTTGTTTTCAGCTGAACTGACTGCATGTTGTGTCAATGCTTTGCAGAATGATATGAAGTTAAGAATTTCAAATTCTCCAATATTTTTATGGTAATCTTTAAGAGATGAGCTGGTTAAGGCCTCTTAAGCTTGTAGAATCTCATTTATATTTGATTTGAATAGTTTCCCTTACTTGATATATCACTGTTGCATCACATAGTAAAACACCTATTTTATTTCAGGAGAAGGCATTCCTGTACAAAACTGTAGCTGATGGATCAATTGAACTAGAGAAGAAGGCACATTCTCGCAAAAATCCTCAACTAGGTAACTCTCACATTAATGTATAACTACAGAGTATTTGCTTAATGGTTCTAAAGTACTCTTTATGAACACTGTCCACTCCTTGCATGGTCAGAAAGTTATGACTGCAAAAGTATAGAGTGAAGTACATCGATGTTGTACAGATTTTTATGCCCTAATCAGGCATATCTGAATGTCGGGAAACATATTTAACTTTATTTATGATTATCCTCCCTCCCTACATAGAATTTAGAAATCTAAGCAGGATTTCAGGCTGAGTAAAGCTTCCATTGTTAAGGTCACTTCTCTCATTATGAATTTCATCAAGTATTTTTTTTTTGTTACCTTTAATTCTCTTGTATCAAATTTCTCATACCAATTTCAATTTGCATTATGGAAGATGAAGAGTATTATGAAGTTTATATAAATGGGATTCAAGAAAGAAAAAAATTTTGTACTTAAGAATTTGGAGTTAGGGTGAAAATTTTGATGAAAAATTTCGATGGCACAAGCTATTAGAATTAAATATCTGCATGTTGTGCTGAATTGGGCTACAGAATTTCACAGAAAGCATAGAATTTGCAGAGAGGATTAAGTTTTAGAATTTTATATACAATACTATACCAGACTTGACAGTTCCAGACTAATAAGATTTAAGTTGAGAATTGCTGGATCCTCATATCACCAATCAGGTTTCAGTGATGGATGGTGAGGACCTAAATGACAGAGAATAGGGAAAGAGGTGAAACACAGGGAGGAGAAGGAGAGTTTGCTTCTTATGATAGGTTTGACAAACAGTTGTGTGAATTAGAATATTATGGTGAATTTGAGGGATGATTTGGTGCAGTGGATTCCAGTGCTCCTTTTCGGGTCAGTTTTGTGGAATGGATATGATATTTTGGTTTTGGGTATTTTGTGATAGGGATAGACCATATTCTTGCATGTATTTGCTTGAGGCTCCTCCAGTATAAAGTTATGTTGACAAATGCTGAATTCTTCAGAGTGAGTCATAGTCTTGTTGTTAATGACATAGTCTGCAGTACAGGTCCTTTGTTGTCATAAGATGGGATACTTGGAACATATAGATATATCTGCTCAAAGATGAAGTATATATTGAAACTTATGTAGCAGTGATTTAAGATTAGTTGTATCTGCTCTGCTTAACTGACATCTCATTAAATTAATGGAATGTGCCACACGTTTTTTACTTCAACATCTGTTTTAAATGTTCCCTTTTTTTTCTTTTTGACATCATCCATTGAACTACATACCACTGTTTTGACAATTTCTCTTTGTTTCCTGCCATTAGTACCTATTTTGTAACACCATCATAGTAGATTTAACTGAATGTTACTGTAACTCTGCCCCAAGTTCTGATTGTAAAATTTCATATCCCAGTGGGCTCCTAAAGAAATTATTTAGCTGTTAAGTAACCATCTTTACAGGTACACCACTGATTTTCCGATAACTGATGGTTCGGCACCTCCTTTAGTCTGGACAAAATTATGTTAGGGAACTTGAAATTACCTTGGCCACCAGATTAGTTTACTGGGCAGCCACAGATGGTGTTGTGTGTAGGTTTGCACTTATTTACATTCTTTACACTGCACTTGCTGGTGGTGATACCTCAATTCTGTGAGATTCTTAGCTTGTTTTGCTCAAGTTTAACCGTAGCTATGGCTTCTAAGACATATGAGTGTCAGTTGTGGTGTCAAACATAAACACCAGTCCATATCGATCCAAGATAAAGTAGAACTTTAAAAAAGATGGACCGTGGTGTTTCGGTGCGTAAGCTGTGTGACATCTACAGTATTGGTTTAACTGTTTGTGATATAAAGAAGCAAAGGGAGAAAATATTGAAATTCCAACTATGAAAGATGGTAAGAGTACTGAGCATGATCAAGTGATGATGGAATGGTTTCGACAGCGTCAGAGTGATGGAGTGGACTTGCCAGGTAGCATGGCAATGGACCAGGCCAAGTTGTTCCATAAAGAACTTAAATTACAACATGAGCGTGACTATAGTGAAGGATGGATTCAAAGATTCAAGAAGTGTCATGGAATTTCCATAAATAAAGTGTGCGGAGAAAAGCGGTCTGCAAACCATGAAGGAGCTGCTGAGTACGTGGACGAAATTGCGAAACTCATCGCTGACAAGCTCCTCAGTCCTGAGCAGGTGTATAATGATTTTATTATTTATTTGATTTGCATTTAATATTTGTTTAATATAAATTTCTAGCAGTCCATGGTATAATTTAGACACATGGGATATGTATGATTAGCGGGTTAGAGGTATGTTGATGAATTATTATAATGTGACGACGGTTGGTCCAGCGAAATAGTTAATTCGGCAGGCTTTGGAACCAAGAGTGCTGGAAAATCGGTGGTGTACCTGTATTTTTTCTTTAGGCATAGTTTCTTCTTTAGTTTGATAATTATCACTTCTTGTTCATCTTAACCAAATTTAAGCTTTATTTGATCATTTTTGCAACTGGTATATTGCATCTGATGTTTTCTTATTTCTGACTGCTTTACATAAAAATGAGATCATGAACTTTATAGATGGCATATCAGTCCCTCAGAGTCTTGTATGCTCATTGATATGTTAATATAAGAAGGTTTCGTAAATGCAATCCAAGAATTTGTATTTTCACAGTTCTATTCCCTATGGGCAGCCAAGAGTTCTCTGAAGATTTTCGTTTGTTAAGATGCACCATTATAATTAGAACTTGGGTCTCCCCTCATCCCCCACCATCTTTTTCTTATTAATGACTGTCAGATCTCTTTTGGAGAACTGTAAGCTATCAAAACAATTAGACAATCTTCCTAACACCAGTTTTTATATGTTTTAGAAGGACTCACAAGAAGTTCCTGAAAATTTAGGTTTTCCCTTATTAGAAAAGCAAAAAACTTCTTCCCTCTTTGTCTCTTCTTTTTCTCTTTTTTGTCTTCAACCATTTAGCAAACTAGTACTGATTCCAACTATGGTTACAATATCTTTTTTGCATTCTGCTTTGCAACTTTTAAATTTCAATTCTTTTTTTTACTTGCCCAGTGACTACGAAAGGCTTGCATGTAGCTTCAGCGTCACTCAGTTTGGTGCCTGTGGCAGTATCTTATCTCATTTTATTCGTTTTTCTTCATTCTCTTACGTGAAAGGAAACCAATAAGAAATGTAAAGAGAATGGATCAACTTTGTGTAACAATGGAATGTAAGAGTTCGTAATGTCCTCATTTTCTTTGCCAACTTTTCCAAAGAGAAAGCAAGGATTTTTAACAAAATTTTTCAACAGAACCTTTGGTTAATTTAATCTACAAATTGACACCCATTTTTTTTCTTCACACCACCGCTGATTAGCATCCATTATCTTATAGATTTGCACCAATTTTTCTTTCTCTCATTCATTGTACATTCTAGCTTTACTCTTATGGTGCTTGATATACCTAGTCTGTCTGTACTTGTAGTGGGATATTTTCTCTCTTGCTCTTTCCTTTGTCTTTTTTTTATGATTATGATGCGAGGCTGGTTGATTGTGTAAGGAAAGACAATGTATGAGAGGTATGGTAATGATAATAAGCATAGCTCATTTGAGAGAGCTTACTGGGTTTGCAGAAATTATTTGGACATGTGGAAATATGTGCATGTGAGGGCATTTATGTATATGCATGTGTATGTGGGTGGGTTGGGCCATTCTTTCATCTGTTTCCTTGCACTACCTCGCTAACATGGGAGACAGCGACTAAGTATGATAAATGAAATATATGGAAATCATTAGTGAAGATAGACTGACGAACAGGATCAAATTGTCAGAAGTGGAGGAAGGAAAGGGGAATGGAAACCAAGGAGATGAAAGTATGAAGTGAAGGAAGCTTTGGGGTATTAGGTTTTGAACATTCAGCAGGGTGATGGCATGCATGGGTTATAATGTGGTTTATGGGGGCTAAGTGCTGTTGCTTTACTGAGCCAAGGCATATGAGGTGGTCACAATAAACTGTGGAATGGTCTGTGGGGCTTGACTGTTGAGTGTAGGCTCATTTCAGTATAATTGTCAGATAGATAGTAGATATGTGCAAATGGGGCCATTGTTCATTTGCTCCTGATTTTACCTCAATAAGGCAGAAGAAGCAGTTGAATTTAAAAAAGAAGTGATTATCCAACTATATTGTTTAATTGATAAGTTTCTTTGCATGTTTTGATTTAAATCATCTAGCTTCAACACCTTGTTAAAGTGATCTTTACATTTCTTCCCGTTTCATAATTTCTACATCTTCCTGCTTTTTGCTTCTTAATTCAGTCAGATATTGTACTGCATTTTAGACACTATATGCCATATTAGGTCTTTTGTCCTTTTTTCCCCCCCGTTTAGTACCCTTTCCTCTTGAATGATGAAACATCCCTTCTCAACAAAGCATAGCCACAATTGTTTTGCTTATGGCAAAGCATTAGTAGCATCATTATGTGGGCATTTTGACCAAAATTCGATTTTTTAATTGATATGCTTTTATTAATCCCCGATTAGAAGTACCTTTGATACATATTTGTTTACAGAAAAGTTATTATCTGTCATTGTTGTTTTAAGGCAGTTACTAGAATGTTAATGTTGATTCTTAAGATTACATCAAAATTTTAAGATCGTGTACTTAATACATAAGGCAAATGTAATCATTTTCAAGGACTCATACTGCCATAATCAAGAACTAAAACCATGATGTTGTAGGGTTACCATCATATGGAATCAAATCATCTTTCAAAGTCCACAGCAATACTGATTGGATTTTATTCAAGGAGCTGTAATCATGTAAAGTATATTAAGTTGAATAAGGTATTTATATATCATAGATGTATGTTTAGATACAGGGTTGTCTAACACAAATGGAACAAAATACACATATGCTGCAACCCTCAGAACCCCAGTCATACATTGAACGTTGTCCAGCTAAACATCAATGCATGAGAAACACAGAATTACTCATCTTACCCCAGGAACACAACATACATTTGCCCTTGTCTTGGAAACCAGACTTATACCCACATGTAACCTCCCTCCTTAAGGCAAAATGTATAACAGCTTTCCATTAGCTGACACCACTCAGGACAAGAAACAGGTCAAACAATTTCAACACTTAAAATTTCATCCATAGAAATAGAACTACATGATACCTACTATCACTTTCCAACATTCTTGAAAAATTAGCTATCAAGAGAATCAACCAAAACATCCCTAAACATCCCACTCTAACCCTCCTAGAAGAGCATGTGTCATTAATACTGCACTACCACACCACATATGAATCCCATTACAGCACAGCCTGGATAGTTTTAACCAACTACATTCCCCCTTCCTGCACAGTTCTAGTGACAATAGCTATGAACACATCTTCAACACAACTTCTTGTTATACCCTCAATTGAAATGTACTTGACACTACTCTACAGAAATTACAAGAAATAGGTGCCCTGCTTCAAAGCCAGCTACAAAGCAAAGATCATCCACAAAGGCTGTATTTGGGAAACTACCAACCTCTGTAATGGAATCCTTTAGGTTGTTCCTTTTCTGTCCATCTACAGTCTCCTCCTACATGACTTCCCTCTTCCCCTGTTAACTAGAGTGAATGTTCTCTCATATGTAGATAACCTCAGTTATCCAGCACTACACAGGCAGCAGTAAATGTGTAGCACTACATCACACAATTGGGATGCTTGATTGTTAAAGATGGAAAGTTTGTGTCCCTGTAGAAATCCTCCATCACCCTCATAACCCCTGTCAGACATGACTCTAATCTGCACCCTCACATTATCTTGAATGATCATTCTTTCCCCTTCAACAAAGCACAGGCACATTAGGTATCACATATGACTCATACATGATATTCTTACCCCATATCACATAATTAGCATGGAAGCCATAAACAAACTAAATCCTTTAAGAATACTCACCAACATTATATTCAGACAGGCAAGAGTCCCCCAGAATCCTCTACAAACAGTGCATTGGCTTCACTCTTAAACTATCCCATCTGTCTGGTCACCCACCCTTTCAGAGGCAAACAACTACAAAGAATACATGATAGAATAGAACAATCTCTGGTTGCTTAACAACCACAAGCAGTTAGTATCTGCCCAGCTACAACAAGAAAAAATACTTCCAGTGCAATTACACCTCAGCATGCTTGGCACTCAGTTCTCTGCAACAGTAGTAACCCCTTCTCACCCAAGATACTTCATAACTATCCACTAACTTTCACATGAATGAAAAGCTCCCTCCATGCTCACACTGAAGCCACTAATACTCACAGTCTTCCTGCCACTAGAAAACACAGCATTGACATCATAATGGCTCAACAAGCACTAAACAGCTTCTCCCTACTCCACCAGACATACTCTCATCTGAAACTGCACTACCCAAACAAATGAGTGTCACTTTCTCATCTACCCTATGGACATCACCCATCTCTTCAGCATCACAAGTATCATTTCATCATATCCCAGGAACCCTCATGTCCAAGATGCAACTTCCATGCTGAAGACACCAAATATGTACTCCTTAAATGTCATGTACTTACTCTTCTAAGACACACACACAGCATCACCACACTTCTTTAGCTGTGGTCTTGGCTGGTGGACATAACTGAATTCCTGAGTGCTATGGGTGCCCGCCCTATGAGAGGGTGTTCTGGGACAGGATTAGTAATTAAGGACATACAGATATTTTGCATAGTTGAATGTGACCATGATTATGATAATATACAAATAGGTCATGTTATGATCCACAGGAACTTTGTCTTATTTAAAAAGAAGTAGGTAAACAAGAAATAAAAGAGCATAAAAAAATTGATACATGTAGGGATAAAATGCCAAATGTTTAGTGTTTAGCCCTTTTAGTGCAAATCTTAACTTTTTTTTGTTGTACATTTTTTTTCTGTGAGGCCCAATTTTTCATACTTTAAACTTGGCTCTTATAAAAGCATTATACTTCTGTTTCCAAAGTGATGAAAATATGCCAGAAGCCCTGATACATTCACTTAGAGTAGAATAGTGTGACATTGCCATAACAGCACAGGAAAATCCGTGGAATTTCCTTGGATTTTTTTCATGCAAATTTCATTAAGATCATGCAAAATAGGTATATATATAGTATCTGATAGATATGATCCCAAATGCTGTTATAAGCTAACATATATATTATTATTTTATTATTTTATCTTTCTTTGTCGCTGTCTCCCGCGTTAGCGAGGTAGCGCAAGGAAACAGATGAAAGAATGGCCCAACCCACCCACATA
>JAUUDZ010426117.1:3524-14010 GCA_032361705.1 Panulirus versicolor
ATGGCCTGATTGTAAGAGAGACACTCCAGTAGAAATCCATGCCTTTTGGAATTACTGAGATAAGTTATGTAGATGGGATACTACATAAAATGCAGGAATTAAGAAGTAAGGTCCTCAAACACATTCATAAATCTCATTGAGGTATAAAAAAAAAGTTTCTAAGCATAGCGAGAGATCTTGTGTACTGGCCTGGAATGGGGGCTGAACTTAAGGACCTGATTAGTGCTTGTGACACTTGTAATGCTTATAGTAATCACCAAGCAAGGGAAGTTCCTAAACTTCCTTGGCAAAAACTTGGAGCTGATTTACTTGAGTTGAAAGAGAAGAAGTACCTGTTGCCTGTTGATTATTACAGTAAATATTTTGAGTATGACTTGTTAGAAAATACTCATTCCAGTACTAATGTGAAATACTGTAAGTATGATTTTGCTAGGCATGGAATATCTCAGAATATTCACCGTGACAATGGCAGTAGAATTTAAAGAACTCTGTAAGTCATATGGAATAGACCACACAACTTCATCCCCTATTATCCAAAACGTAATGGACTGGCAGAAAAAAGTGTACACAGTGAAGAGGCTAATGAAGAAGGCAGCCAAAGAGGGTAAGGATCCTCATCTAGGTGTGCTGGATTATAGAAATAGAAATACCCCTGTTGTGGGGACGGCAAGCCCCAGTCACTTACTGTTTGGTAGAACACGTACCACACTCCCCACTTCTGAAGCCTTGTTACGACCAGACACAAGACCCAATGACTATCAGACACCTCCTTCAAGACTCACAAAATAGAAACTTCATTATGATAGAAGCTCTGAGTTATTGCCTGAACTGGAAGAGAGAAATGTGGTTAGAATCAAAGACAGCACAAATAAAGAGTTAAAAAAGGGGATAGCGGTTGCTCCTATATCATATTTGGTTGAGAATAGTAATGGTCAGATTTACATAAGAAATAGGCAGAAACTGGTTAAGACGGCAGAAAGCCATGGTTATGATGACGAACTAAATGACGTATGTCATGAAGGAGAAGGTTCTGTGACTCTAGGAATCAACAGAATATGAGCTGAACCAGAGGAAGTGACTGAAGTCCAGTGGACACAAATGGGAAAGGTACACAAAGAGAAGAAAGCATGATTCCAGTGAGGTTATAAAATCTAGAGGTAGACTAGTACAACTCACTCAGAGGTTACATCTAAAAATGTATGACGTTGAACTAATCTTTTTACTTTCCATATCTATGAGTAATGTTGTGACCCATATCAATCTAGAGTTTACTTTCTTACTCATGGTAGTAGTAAAAAAAAGAAGTATACAAGAGAAAGAGTGACAGTGATTAAAAAGTACAAACACAGAAAATACACTAACATAAACCTGGTGAAAGTACATACCAGTGTAAGGAACAAAAACAAATCACTTCAGCTTTACAATATAAATGTAGAAAATTTATGAGCAGTAGTTAAACTGACATTTCTTGCCCATGAACCTACTACCCTGGAAAAAAATAAAAGATCAAATTTCATAATACATTTCGTTCTTTCCTGACGCAATGATTCTTCTGGTGGACAACCTGATGGGATTCTACATATTCCTAAGCCCTGCATCTTTTACAGCCTGTTATTCTTTATTAGGTAAGAGTCCCTGTTTATATGTTTTCCTTGTGTATGTCTAATTCTCACTTTTCATGACAATTTCACACAATATATATAATCTTTGTCTGCTTTATCAATGTGATGTTCAAATAAAGCAAGTAAAGGATGGTTAGATGAGTTTGATGTCTCAGTGAAGCTACATAACATGAAGGTAATGAGAGAATCCACCAATGCTATATGCACTTTCTCTTTGTGTGAGGTTTTCAAAGAACATAAGCCTGCAAAAAGCAAGGAATGGGTAATTTCTGAATTATCTGTTATACAGAAAAATGAAATTCAAATAACTGGGACTTTTGTCATCTGAAATTGCCATTTCCCCAAGCATTTTGGATAACAAATTTTACTGTACTGGAAACATTTCAGAACAGACCCATTTATTTTGAGAAAATTCTCCTCTTCCAAGCAATTAGTAAATATTTCCAACTGTATGTTACGCGCTGCTGGCGTAACATGAATTATGTATTGTGCGAGGCATTATACAATCCAAATTTTTTATACTTTTGCTTCAGTTTTAAAAGAACAAACTGATATAAACAGCAAAATAAGCTGTAGGTTGTATTAAAGACATTGCTCTGTTCAAAAGAGTTCTGGTCCATACCATGTAAGCATTCATCCACCACCACCGGGCCAGCTTCTGTCACTTACCTAGGAACAAGGCAAGTGGTTGTGCACTGTTATTCATAAATAGTATACCATAAATATTATTATAACAATGATACTGATGTCTGGACACATCATGGTGTAATGTATTACAAAGAAGGGGAAAGTTAATAGTGAATGAATAGAGTCTAATAATGATTAGACTGAACAATACTTTTATGTGCGTATCAAAGCCAGTCCAGTCAGTATGCTTGATATATTCAGAATCTGTCATAGTGATGAAAGAATTGAATAATCACTATACATCAAAACATGCAGGTAAATAGTAGCTTCACTGATGAAGAGTTACAGTGAAGAAATTAAATATCTACGAAAAAGTAGCATTGTTGATGAAGAAGCACAATGGATACAATGAATTGGTCATCCAAGTCAATACCAACGCTGATGACTTAAGTCACGGGCGGTTTGTCAAGAAAAAAAGTCATAACTTTAACAGAACTTTTGTGTCCTGAAATGAAAGCTATTGTTCAATATAAGCCTCACAGCAAACAATTACACAGAGGATTAATGACATGGCAGACAACAATAACAAACAAACAATGAACACAATGAACAAACTCAAATATTATTCTATATGTATGCATGAATCTAAAGATGTTGGTGACATGGCTTAGAATGCCATTTTTGAACATGGTATGAATGTAAATGAGGAACTGATACATTAAACTTTATATGGCAGGACTTCAAATTTTGAAGCAAATGAACATGCAACTAAATAACATGGAAGGTAACCACTACAGGTGAAGACATTCAATGAAGCGATGGATACATTTTCAAAACACCTTTTAAAGTTAGAAAAATTTGTTGGTATTACAACAGATGGAGCTCCAGCTCTGGTTGTGTTTCATAAAGGTGCTGCTGCCAAACTTGAAGCAGAATGAGAGAAAGAAAGATGGATGTCTCGCGACTGGTGTCTCGCACTACATTACTTCCCCAGAAACTTGTGCCCCAGACGTGATCTTGGGTCACGTTACCACATCCTCATATACCACTGCCAAGTGCAATGGCTAAGTAAAGGAAAACAATTGGAAAGATTTATGACGTTTTTGAAGGGGTAAACATGTTCATGGATGCCAGTACAAGAACTATACAGGAATAACTGGCTTGTACATCTGGCCTTGACTGCTCATCTCTATGAATGGACCCTAAGCCGTAAGGAAAAGATCAGCTTGTTAAGTCTTGCTAATCACATTAATGGATACAAAATAATCTCTTATGCAAAAATCAACCATAAAAAAACCAATGCCGAAGATTTCAGAGCACTTGCTGCACATGCCACCCATAAACACACTTTGTTGATGTACGTATTTTGAAAGACGATTTTCAATCAAAATCAAAAGTCTCAAAATGGAACTACAAATATTTGCATCTTCATTCATTAGTCAAGCTGTTAACATTGATATAGCTTCTCGAAGGCTATAGAATGGAAGTCCTGGGGATAGCGTGGGTACAGTCCTCAGGATAGCGTGTGTACAGTCCTCAGGATAGCGTGTGGACAATCCTGGGGATAGCGTGTGGATAGTCTTGGGATAACATGTGGACAATCCTGGGGATAGTGTGTGGAAAGGCCTTGGGATAGCCTGTCTACAGTTCTAAAGATAGTGTGTGGTCAATACTGGGGATAGCTTGTAGACTATCTTGGGGATCGCGTTTTACCTTCCTGGCGAGAGCGTGTCTACAGCCCTGGGGATAGCATGTGGACAGTGCTGGGGATAGCGTGTGGAGAGTCCTGGGGATAGCGAGTCAACAGTCATGGGGATAGCATATGGATAGTCCTTGGGATAGCGTGTGGACAGTCCTGGGGATCGTGTTTTGAGAGTCCTGGCGAAAGCGTCTATAGTCCTGGTGATAGCCTGTGGACAATCATGGGGATAGTTTGTGGACAATTCTTAGGATAACGTGTGGAGAGTCGTGGGGATAACATGTCGATAGTCCTGAGTATTACGTGTAGACAGTCCTGGGGATAACATATGGCCAGTCCTGGAGATAGCATTTCGACAATCCTGAAGATAGTGTGTGGACAGTCGTTATTATAGCGAATGGACAATCCTGTGGGTAGTGTGTGGACAGTCCTGGGGATAGCGTTTCGACAGTACTAGGAATAGCTTGTGGACAGACCTTTGGATAGTCTGTGGACAGTCATGGGGATAGAGTGGGGACAGTCCTGGGGGAAGTGTTTCGACAGTCCTGGGGATAGTGTGTGGACAGTCCTGAGGATAGCTTGTTGACAGTCCTTGGATTACTGGATACTGGGCAGAATGTCCTGGGGATAGTGTGTGGACAGTCTTGGGGATAGCATGTGAATAGTCCTGGGGATAGCGTTACGACAGTCTTGGAGATAGTGTGTTAACAGTCCTGGGGATAGCGTGTGGACAGTCCTGGGGATAGCGTGTGGACAGTCCTGGAGATAAAGTGTGGACAGTTGTGGAAATAACATGTCGACAGTCCTGAGAATAGCTTGTCGACAGTCCTGGGGATAACATGTGGACAGTCCTGGGAATAGCATTTCGACAGTCCTGGAGATAGTGTGTGAACAGTCTTTAGGATAGCGTGTATACAGTCCTGGGAATATTGTCTATACAGTCCTTTGGATAGCGTTTCGACAGTACTGGGGATAGTTTGTGGACAGTCCTGGGGATAGTGTGTGGAAAGTCCTAGATATAGCGTAGGGACAGTCCTGGGATCACTTTGCGACAGTCCTGGCGAAAGCGTGTACACAGTCCTCGTGATAGTCTGTAGATAGTCCTTGGGATACTGTGTGGACAGTTCTAGGGATAGCGTTTTGACAGTACTGTGGACAGCGTATGGACAATCCTGGGGATAGTGTGTGTGGATAGTCCTCGGGATAGCGTATAGACAGTCCTTGGGATAATATGTAGACAGACCTGGGGATAGCCTGTCGACAATCCTAAGGATAGTGTGCTGATAGTCCTGGGGATAGCGTGTGGAGATTCCTAGGAATACCTTTCCGACAATCCTGGGCATAGCTTGTGGACAGTTCTGGGGATATTGTGTGGACAATCCCGGGGATAGGGTGTGTACAGTCCTGGTGATATTGTGTGGATGGTCCTGGGGATAGTGTGTGGACAGTCCTGGGAATAGGGTGTCGACAGTCCTGTGGATAGCGTGTGGACGGTCCTAGGGATAGTATGTGGACAGGCCTGGGGAAAGCGTGTGGACATTCCTAGGGATAGCTTTACGTCAGTCCTGGAGATAGAGTGTCGACAGTCCTGAGGATAGTTTGTGGATAGTCCTCTTAATAGCGTGTGGACACTCCTGGAAAGAGCGTGTACCCAGTTCTAGGGATAGCGTTTGGACAGTCCTGGGGATAGTGTGTTTAAAGTCCTGGGAATAGAGTGTCGACAGTCCTGGAGATAGTGTGTGGATAGTCCTGGGGATAGTGTGTGGACAGTCCTTGGGATAGCGTGTCGACATTGCTGAGGATAGTTTGTCGACAGTCCTGGCGATAGCATGTCGACAGTCCAGGCGATAGCATGTCGACAGTCCTGGCGATAGCATGTCGACAGTCCTGAGGATAGTGTGTGGATAATCCTCTTAATAGCTTGTGGACAGTCCTGGGAATAGCGTGTAGACAGTCCTAGGGATAGCGTCTCTACAGTCCTGGGAATAGCGTATGGACATTCCTGGGGATAGCGTTGAGTCAGTCCTGTAGATAGCGTGTGGACTGTCTTGGGGATAGTGTGTGGACAGTCAAGGGGATAGTGTGAGGACAGTCCTTGGGATAGCGTGTCGACAGTGCTGGCGATAGTTTGTGGACAGTCCTGGCGATAGCATGTCGACAGGACTGAGGATAGTGTGTGGACAGTCCTATTATTAGTGTGTGGACAGCCCTGGGAATAGCGTGTCGACAGTCTTGGGAATAGCGTGTGGACAATCTTGGGAATAGCGTTACGACAGTCCTGGGGATAGTTTGTGGACAGTCTTAGGGATAGCGTCTAGACAGTCCTTGGGATACCGTGTAAACAGTCCTGGGGATAACGTGTATTCAGTCCTACTGATAGCGTGTGAACAGTCTTAGGGATAGCGCGTGGCCAGTCATGGGTATAGCTTTTCGACAGTCCTGGTGAAAGCGTGTGGACAGTCCTGGGAATAGCATGTGGACAGTCCTGTGGATAATGTTTGGACAGTCCTGGGGATAGTGTGTGGACAGTCCTGGGGATAGTATGTGGACAGTCCTTGGGATACCATGTCGACATTCCTCTGGACAGTGTGTGTTCAGTCCTGGAGTCAACGTGTGGATAGTTCTGGGGATTGCGTTTCGACAATCTTGGGGGATAGCGTGCCAACAGTCTTGGGTATAGTGTGTGAATAACGCTGGGGAGAGTGCGTCGACAGTTTTGGGGATATTCTGTAGACATTCCTAGGGATAGAGTATTGACAGTCCTGGGGATAGCGTGTGGACAGTCCTTGTAATACCATGTCGACATTCCCCGGGATAGTGTGTGGTCAGTCATGAGGTTAACGTGTGTGCAGTCCTGGGGATAGCTTCTCGACGGTCCTTGGAATACCGTGTGGACAGTCCTGGGGATAGTGTGCGGATACTCTTGGGATATTGTGTCGACAGTTCTGGGAATATTGTGTGGACAGTCCTGGGGATAGCGTGTCGACAGTCCTGGGGATAGTGTGTCGACAGCCCTGGGGATAGTGTGTCGACAGTCCTGGAGATAGCTTTTCGTCAGTCCTGGGCATAGCTTTTCGATAGGCTTGGGGATAGTGTGTGGACAGTCCTGGTGATAGTGTGTGTACATTCCTATGGATAGCGTGTGGATAATCCTGAGGACAGTGTGTGGACAGTCCTGGAAATAGGGTTTCCAGAGTCCTGGGATAGTGTGTCGACATTCCAAAGGATAGTGTGTGGACATTCGTGTGGCGTTTGGACAGTCCTTGGCCATAGCGTTACGCCAGTCCTGAGGATAGCGTTACGCCAGTCCTGAGGATAGCGTGTGGACAATCTTAGGGATAGTGTGTGGACTGTCCTGGGTATAGAGTCTCGACACTCCTGGGGATACTTTGTGGACAGTCCTGGCTATAGCATATCAACAGTCCTGAGGATAGTGTGTGGACAGTCCTGGTAATAGCGTGTGGACAGTCCTGGGGATGACATGTCAACAGTCTTAGGGATAGTAAGTGGACAGTCCTGAGAATATCGTGTGGACATTCCTGGGGATAGCGTTTCGACAGTCCTGGGGATAGCTTGCAGACAGTCGTGGAGACATTGTGTAGACAGTCCCGGGATCGTGTGTGGACAGTCCTGGGGATAACGTTTTACAGTCCTGGCGATAGTGCGTAAACAGTCCTGGGACACCGTTTCGATATTCCTCTAGATAGTGTGTGGTCAGTCCTGGAGTCAACATGTGGATAGTTCTGGGGATAGCGTCTCGACAGTCTTGGGGATAGCTTGCCGACAGTCTTGGGTATAGTGTGTGGATATCCCTGAGGATAGTGCGTTGACAATTTTGGGGACGGTGTGTAGACAGTTCTAGGGATACCGTGTTGACAGTCCTGGGGATAGTTTGTGGACAGTCCTTGCGATACTATGTCTACAATCTCGGGATAGTGTGTGTTCAATCCTCAGGTTAACGTGTGGACAGTCCTAGGGATAGCGTTTCGACAGTCCTTTTGATAGCGTGTGGACAGTCCTAGGGATAGTGTATTTTTAGTCCTGGGGATAGTGTGTCGACACTTCTGAGGATTGTGTAGACAGTCCTGGGAATAGCGTGTCGGCAATCCTGGGGATAATATGTGGAAAGTCCTGGAGATAGTTTGTCGACAGTCCTGGGAATAGCGTTTCGACAGTCTTGGGCATAGCTTTTCTACAGTCTTGGGAATAGTGTGAGGACAGTCCTGAGGATAGAGTGTGTACAGTCACAGGGATAGCGCGTGGAGAGTCCTGAGGATAGTGGGTGGACAGTCCTGAGAATAGAATAGGATTTTGAGAGTCCTGGATATAGTGTGTCGACATTCCAAAGGATAGTGTGTGGACAGTCCTGGGGATAGCGTGTGGACAGTCCTAGGAATAGCGTTACGCCAGTCCTGAGGATAGCGTATGGGCAATCTTAGGGTCAATGTGTGGCTAGTCCTGGGTATACCGTGTCGACACTCCTAAGGATAGTTTCTGGACAGTCTTGGCGATAGCATATCGACAGTATTGAGGATAGTGTGTCGACAGTCCTGATGAAAGCGTGTGGACAGTCCTGGTGATAGTGTGCGGATAGTCCTGGATAACGTGTGGACAAATTTGGTGATAGTGTGTGGAAAGTCCTTGGGATAGCGTGTCTACAGCTCTGAAGATAGTGTGTGGTCATTACTGGGGATAGCGAGCGTGTGGACTGTCTTGGGGATAGCGTGTGGACAGTCCTGGGGATCGTGTTTAACCTTCCTGGCGAGAGCGTGTCTACAGCCCTGGGGATAGCATGTGGACAGTCCTGGGATTAGCGTGTGGACAGTCCTGGGGATCGCGTCTCGAGAGTCCTGGCGAAAGAATGTCTATAGTCCTGGTGATAGCTCGTGGACAGTCATGGGGATAACTGGTGAACAGTCCAGGGGATCGCGTTTCGATAGTCCCGGCGAAAATGTCAATAGTCATGGTGATAGCATCTGGACAGTCCTGGGGATAGTGTGTGGACAGTCCGGGGGATAACGTCCCGATAGACCTGGGGATCGTAAGTGGGCAGTCCTGGTGATATCGTGTGGACAGTCCAAAGGATAGCGTGTGGACATTCTTGGGAATAGCGTTATGGCAGTCTTAGGGATAGATTGCAGACATTCTTGGAGACAGCGTGTGGACAGTTCTGGGGATAGCGTGTGGACATTCCTGGGGATAGCGTATAAACAATCTTGGTGATAATGTGTGAAGAGTCCTAGAGATAGCGTGTCGACAGTCCATGAGATAGCGTTTCGACAGTCCTGGTGAAAGCTTGTGGACAGTCCATGGGATAGCATATGGACAGTCCTGGTGATAGCGTGTGGAGAGTCCTAGGGATTACGTGCGGATAGTCATGGGAATAGTGAGTGGACAGTCTTGAGGATAGAGTTTTGACAGTCCTATGAACAGCGTGTGGACAGTCCTAGGTATAATGTGTGGACAGTCCTCGGGATAGCGTGTCGACAGTCCTGGGGATAGTGTGTATGGGTTGCAGATGTGTGTGTGATGATCTCTGGTTATGGCTTGAGGATGTGTGTTTGATGATCACTGGTCAGGGGTTGAAGATGAATGATGACCATTGGTCGTGAGTTGAGGATGTCTGATGAGTCACTGGTCATAGTTCAGGATGTGTGATCACTGGTCATAAGTAGAGGATGTATGATGATGATGGTCTCCGGTCATTGGTTGAGGATGTGATTATTGTTCAGGGGTTTAGAATGTATAAAGATAACTGGTTATGGGTTGAGGATGTGTGATCACTGGTCATGGGTTGAGAATGTGTGATGATGACTGGCCATGAGTTGAGGAAGTGATGATGATGGTCACTGGTCATGGGTTGAGGATGTGCGATGGTCACTGTTCATGGGTTGACGATGTGTGATCACTATTCATGGGTTGATAATGTGAGTATGATCACTGGTCATGGATTAGGATGTGTGATGATCACTGGTCACGCGTTGAGGATGTGATCATCTCTATTCATGGGTTACGGATTTCTGTGTGATGATCACTACTTATGGGTTGAGGATGTGTGTGTGTATGATGATCAATGGTCATGGGTTGAGGATGTATGATGACCATTGGCCATGGGGTGAGGATGTCTGATGAGAAACTGGTCATAGTTGAGGATGTGTGATCACTGGTCATGTGTAAAGGATGTATGATGATGATTGTCTCTGGTCATTGATTGAGGATGTGATCACTAATCATGGGTTGAGAATGTGTGATGATAACTGGTTATGGCTTGAGGATGTGTGATCACTGGTCATGGGTTGAGGATGTGTGATCACTGGTCATAAGTTCATGAGGTGAGTATGATCACTGGTCATGGGATTAGGATGTGTGATGATGATCACTGGTCATGGGTTGAGGATGTGATGATCTCTATTTATGGGTTGCGGATATGAGTGTGATGATCACTGCTTATGGTTTGAGGATGTGTGTGTGTGATGATCACTGGTCATTGGTTAAGGATGTATGATGACCATTGGCCATGGGGTGAGGATGTCTGATG
>JAUUDZ010426128.1:0-14010 GCA_032361705.1 Panulirus versicolor
GTTTGGATGTTTTATTGATGTGATATCATGTCTCTTTAATATTTTATTGATGTTATAACAAATGTTCTGCTTTTATTGCAAAAAGGTTAACAAAACCTCTTTGGACGCGATAATGATAGCTGAAACATTGTTTCAGCCTCAGGACGAACAATATCTTTTGTTTTGGTGAAACTGTTATTAACATGGTCTTTGTCTGTTCTATTAATCTCAGCATATCATATTTTCATGTTTTTTTTATGTCAAAACATGTTTGTTGATTTTTATTGATTGCAAAACAAATTTTCTGCTTTTGTTGCAATTAGGTAACAAATTTCCTTTTCTGACACACACACACACACACACACACACACACACACACACACACACACACACACACACACACACACCAATGGATGTTACTGAACTTCACCTACAAGAAGTTGCATCACAAATAAAGTTCACCCTTGAAAAGGCTATATCATCAAAGAACTTCTTTCTCCCTTCTCACTCCAAAGTTTGTCACATTTCACCACTGCTGGGCTACAGGAGCCTCTGCAAAGAGGTCCAGGATAACACAAGGATACACTCTTAAAAAGAGGTCCTTAGATGATTCAAAGTGAATAAATGAATTAATACATATCTGTAAATATATTCCAGAATTTGTATTTTTTGAAAATGAGTTTAAATGAAATTGCTGAAAAGGTTCTTGATGAAAATGATATAAACTTTTTCCATTCAATAGGGCAAGAATTTTGTGGGTCAGCTCTTTATTTGTAGTCAAATCTTGATATCTAGGCTCTGAGCATTGTACATCATTAACACATGCTGTTGATGGTTTGAACTATTTATATTTTATAAGCACTGTTTCATCCTAAAGATTTTTTCAATCTCTTGTTATTGACATACAGGGCTGAATTCTATATTGTCAAAAAATGTTTATCAAATTTGGTTTGATTACTTACTGTATTTGTAATTATACTTTTGTGCAGCACCAGGAGGGAATTCTACACTTATTCGGCCCCATCTTTTGATATTTCAGACAGTTGATCTTAATGGTCTGCTTTCTAAATTTTACTGACATCTTATACTATTTATTTGATCCATACACACAGTAGAATCAACACTTGATCTTAAGAGCATAGGCCTTATAAATCTTGAATGCTTCAGGATAAAAGTGTGGGGTGAAATCCCTGAATACTTTACCAGGAATTCATCAAGTATCAGATCCTTATGCAAACTCCACACTTTTATCCTGAAGCATTCAAGATTTATAAAGCCTATGCTCTTAAGATCAAGTGTTGACTCTATTGTGTGTATAGATTAAATAAATGGTATAAGATGTCAGTAAAATTTAGAAAGCAGACCATTAAGATGAATTAGTATGGGCTGTGAAAGGTCTTTGAACTCTTTCTGATTCCACAGTTTCAGCTGCCTTGTAGGGTGATGTTAGAATGCAGCAAGATTCAATTTGCGAAAGAATTAGTGCTGTGAATTATATCATCATTGTTTTTTTCTTCTCTTTCCTTGAAGGTCCATAGGATCCAGTTGATTTCTATATTGTCAAAAAATGTTTATCAAATTTGGTGTGATTACTTACTGTATTTGTAATTATACTTTTGTGCAGTATCAGGAGGGAATTCTACACTCATTGGGCCCCATCTTTTGATATTTCAGTCAATTGATCTTAATGGTCTGCTTTCTAAATTTTACTGACATCTTATACCATTTATTTGATCTATACCTACAGTAGAGTCAACACTTGATCTTAAGAGCATAGGCCTTATAAATATTGAATGCTTCAGGAAAAAAGTTTGGTGTTTGTATAAGGATCTGATACTAGATGAATTCCTTGTAAAGTATTCAGGGATTTCACCCCCACACTGTGGGATGGGCCCAGGCTGTTGGATTGAGTCGTTAGTTGACCAAGCTGTTGGAGGCTGCAACCCTCAGTCCAGTTTAGCCTCCACAGCCCAGCTAGTCTGGTATGCTTTGTAAATATTATCCTGTGCACTCCTCTTCTGTGCATCTTTTTCTGTTTCTTATAATAAGAGGCAAGGTATGAAAGTGCTCAGGCCCTGGATGTTTAAGGTGTTCTCTCTTTTTGTGCATATTGCACCTTTGGATTTCAGAGGTAGTATTCTACAAAGTTATCCATATGGGCCTTTCATGCCAATAGGATGTTATTTTCATATGTAAGTTGAGAACCATACTTTCAAGAATTTTCCAGGTACAGATTATGATATACCTTTCCCATCTGCACTCCAGGCAGTACAGCCCAAGATTTTAGTTGTTCCCGGTGATTTAGTTCCTTTACCACATTAGTATGGGCTGTGAAAGGTCTTTGAACTCTTTGTGATTCCAGTTTCAGCTGCCTTGTAGGGTGATGTTAGAATGCAGCAAGATTCAATTTGTGAAAGAATTAGTGCTGTGAATTATATCATCATTGTTTTTTTCTTCCCTTTCCTTGAAGGTCCATAGGATCCAGCCTACCATTCCTCTGCATTATGCAACCATTGTTATTATTACTCTGAGGTCTTTCACATTATTCAACTTGTTTATGGAAGCATCTCTGCAGTATTCTGGATGAGTTGGAACATGTCTGTATTGAAAAGCAAGTTATTTTTTTGTTATGCAATTAGACTATGTTTATGTCTCTTTGTTGCCTTCCAGCAATATTTATCATAAGTATTTCATGAAAAGGAAATGATTTCTGTATATCATTAGTTATTAGTGTTAGGCAGTGGTTTTAGTTTATCATTAGCACTTGATAGTATTTTATTAGTATTTGAGTTGAGGCTATGATGTATATATATCATCAGTTTTTGATGTTAGACAGTAATATTAGTATTTAAGTTGAGGCAATGATGTATGTATATCATCAGTTTTTAATATTAGGCAGTAATATATTCTATGTATATCATTAGTATTTCATGTAAGATATCTGATTTCTGTTATGGTCCAAACTTGATAAAAGGTATCTAATCTCTGTAAAATGTGAGTATCTAATGTTAGGAACTGTAGCTCTATACGTATACAATGCTAACATCATTCACTAAAGATGTAAGATTCTTATGTTTTCAGCACTTGATGTAACATCATTTTGATACATTGTCAGCATATCAAGTAAAAGGCTTATCTCAACCTGTTGGCAGTCCTCAATGTCAAGGATCTTTTATATAGTACCTTCAATTTTTAATGCTAATATCTATTTTCTTGTCATTGGCAGATCCTGATGTTCAACATGAGAATGTGATAAATGCATTCAAGCTTTCCTAAATGACAGGCACAAGAAGGATATGGCAACTTTATCAGTACGAAGAACATTGTAACTACACCATTCAACAACTAACTTTGTAGCCACCTACAAGAAAACAGAAACAGCACCAATTTAAACAAGTCTCTTATGACAAGACCAGAAATAGTAGCAGAAGCAGCTGAATAACAACAATAATAGTACAAATATTTAGTGATTAATAACAAGGGCATCAGATAGAACATTACTAATGTCAGTAGAGTGACAATGGCATAAAAAAGAAACATTAGCAAGAAGGGTATAGTTAAAAAGAATTTAGAATAAAGCTTTAAACTTTCCTGAAAAATATTGTAGCTTGTGTTCATAATAGTTTTTAAAATTCTCTTACCATTACTACATTTCTTTATGACAAGGAGCCTGTTAAGGTCAAGAGTAAGTACAGAGTGCATATATATATATATATCATAATCATTCTATTGAGATTGTATATTTTCTTGTGTGTCATCGTATTACAAGGCCGATTCAGATTTTTACTTGAAATTTTCATACATTCAAGAATCACTTTCCGTCAAAAGTTCACCGATGAACCCTGAATTAGCATATCACATATGGAAAGCGTGAGATGTAAACATTAATCCATATACCCTGGAAGTGATTGTAAGATATATGCAGGAAAATGTTCAGCTATTGATTCTGGAATTAAACACATGAATCACATTGGTTATTGTTGACAGTAGTAGATATTAGACCTAATTAGGAGACCAGCAGGATAAGGAAGCAAGCAGAGTGCTTGCAAGTACATGTAGAGAGAGCACTGATTCTTCATATGTAAGAGTATTGTAAACAAAAGCTGGAAGAAACATGGATAGTAAACTGAAACTCCCATAGCAAACTGGGTGTGGTATTTCAATCTGGATAAGAATGGGGAGGATCTGATGTTATCAGACCTTTTAGGGGAAGGCAGATGGGAACAGCTGCAGCACACTCCACCACACACTGGCTGTGAGCAATTCAGCTCACTTCAAATGACACTGAGTGACCTAGAGTTGGTTAGATCAACACTAGCACACCACTCATTAATTGTGTTCTCATCTGAAACATCACATCTACCATGGTTATCACTCCACCTCTGGTGCCCTTTCACTGCACATCTGAGGCTTTCAGGAGGTGCAGCTGTGGACTGCAGTATTGTTGTTACAAATTTTCACCAAGAAGAGAAGAAAAAATCATTTTGAATATGGAAAGACAAGTTATATGCTTACATAAATTGGTGAGACCTTACAAAGTAAAGTTCATAGGGCTAGAAAAGCTTTACCAAATATTTTAGCCTTGAGAAGCACTGATGAGAAATTTGAATATTCGCATTCCCAAGTCTTCCCAAATGAATGAGTTGGTTTTACACATGAGTTACAACCCAGGAGAGAAGCCATATGAATGTTGTCAGTGCCAAAAGACTTTCTCAGACAGGAACAAGTTAGAACAGCACATGACTGTGCATGTGGGAGGGAATTTATACCAGTGTTCACATTGTCAAAAGACTTTCAAGCAGAGATGTGGTTTAGTGAAACACATGAAAGTTCATATTGAAGAGAAGCCATACGAATGTTCACTGTGTCAAAAGACTTTCTCTTATGCAAGTTCTTTAGTGCTACACATGAGGGTTCATACAAGAGAAAAACCATATGAATGTTTACAGTGCCTAAAGACTTTTGCACAGAGGAGTCACATAGTGCGGCACATGAAAGTTCATACAGGAGAAAAACCACATAAATGTTTACATTGTCAAAAGACCTTTGCACAGAAGAGTCATTTAGTGCAACATATAAAAGTTCATACAGAGGAGAAGCCATATGAATGTTCACAGTGTCAAAAGACCTTCAAATTAAGGAGTGCTGTAGTGAAACACATGAAAGTTCATTCACAAGAGAAACTGCATGAATGTTCACATTGCCAAAAGTCCTTCTCAGTGAGGTGTAATTTAATGCAGCACATGAATATTCATACAGGAGAGAAGCCATATGAATGTTCACAGTGCCAAAAGAGCTTCTCACAGAGGAGTATTTTAAAGCAGCACATGAATACTCATACTGGGGAGAAACCTTATGAATGTTCACAATGCCATAAAGCCTTCTCACGGAGAAGTTTTTTAGTGCAGCACTTGAAAGTTCATACAGGAGAGAAGCCACATGAGTGTCCACATTGCCAAAAGACCTTCTCAGATAGGAGTGCATTACTGCAGCACAAAAGAGTTCATACGGGAGAGAAACCATATGAATGTTCACAGTGCCAGAAGACCTTTGCTAAGAATAGTTCTTTGGTACAGCACATGACTATGCATACAGGAGAAAAACCATATGAATGTTCACACTGCCGAAAGTCCTTCTCAAAGAAGAGCCATTTAGTAGAGCACATAAGACTTCATACAGGAGAGAAACCATATAAATGTTCACAGTGCCAAAAGACCTTTACACAGAAGAGTACTTTAGTGCAGCATATGAGAGTTCATACAGGAGAGAGGCCATATGAATGTTCCCAGTGCCAAAAGACCTTCTCACAGAGGAGTCATTTAGCAAAACACATGATTCTTCATACAGAGAAATTTAATGAATGTTCACATTATGAAACATCCTCTCAAAAGAGTTCTTTTGTAGAACAGTTAAATATTCATACAGGAAAGAAGTCATATGAATGTTTACAGTGCCAAAAATTATTCTCTAGGAAAAGCAATATAGTGCGGCATTTGATTCTTCATACAAGAGAGAAGCCATTTGAATGTTCACAGTGCCAGAAGCCCTTCTCAAAGAAGAGCCATTTAGTAGAGCACATAAGGCTTCATACAGGAGAGAAACCATATGAATGCTCCCAGTGCCAAAAGGCCTTCACACAGAAAAGTACTTTGGTGCAGCACATGAGAGTTCATACTGGAGAGAAGCCATATGAATGTTCCCAATGTCAAAAGACCTTTTCACAGAGGAGTCATTTAGCAAAACATGAGATTCTTCATACAGAAGAGAAGTTTTATGAATGTTCACATTATCAAGCATCCTCTGAAGAGAGTTCTATAGTGGAGCACTTGAATATTTTTACAAGAAAGAATCCATATGAATGTTTACAGTGCCAAAAGTCTTTCTTTAAGAAAAGTAGTTTAGCATGGCACATGACACTTCATACAAGGGATAAGCCATATGAATCTTTTCAAAACCAAGAGTCCTCTCAAAATAGTGCTTTAGCAGAGCACTTGAATATTCTTACAGGAGAGAAACCATATGAATTTCCACAGTGTCATACATCTGAGGATGATTTGATATGTCACCTGAAAATAAAGAAGTCCAGTGGTCCTGAGGAAGTGAAACGTGAAGTTGGTAATGATGCAGAATCTCTCATTGTCAAGATGGAACCTTGGCCAGAATTAGCACAGATTGTCCCGCAGTTATGCAAAAGGGTTGAGATGAATGATATTGACATCAAAGAAGAGTTCTGAACCTTATAATGTCAGTGCTGAAAACTAAAAGCTTCCTTCCACTAATGAATACAGATGTGATGAGTGAAATTCAGAGTATGCGACATCAAATACAGAAGCAGCAACTCATTCAAGTCACTGAACACAACTTTGGATCACTTTGAAGATATCATCACCCAAATTGTGTTCAAGGAATTCTACTGAACTCTGTAATTTCCCTGAGTATTTGGTAACAGTTGTTTAACACTTTGATTTAGAAATTTTATTTTTTTCTTAGTGTATTGAATGCAAATTTTACTCATGATTACTAACATAAAACACTGATGGAATGGCAGGGATCATTTAGTACTGATTATTTGGACAAGGTAATTGAACATGTGTATTGTTGATAGAAATGATAATGTTACATTATGTGAATTATATTTTTTATATTTATTCATAGTCGTCAGCTCTTCCAAACAATTTCTACATCACTTTGCACTCTTAGGGTCTTTTTAAAAGGATATCTGTATTTCAAGTTTATATATTGGTATACTATTGATGTATCTTTATATATTTAGAGTTTTTCCTATTTATCAATAAATGAATGGAATGCAAACCTTTCTTTCATACCTGTTCCCAGTTTCTTGCTGTGGTGAGGTAGCATCATGAACAGACCTCTGAACCATAAAGGAAAAATTCTCTTTTGTCTCCTTTGCTCTTTCTGTTGGATATTGATAATATAGGAGGGGAGGATTTGCAGCCTGTTCCCCATTCCTGCCCCCTCTCATTTATTTCTGTTGCCTTTTATAACATAAAGGTGATAAATGGGTAGCATGCTTTCTTCCTTGTCCTGTTACATACTTCCTCTCCTAAAGTATTTCAGAATGACAGATAAAAGCCAATACTCCCTATATAGCATCTTTTTAACTCTGAAACTTCCCCCTTGCCCAACTAGATCTTTTCTCATCGTCTACCCACATGTGGGTTGCTAGCATCCTATCAACAAAATCTTTCTCTTTATCACTTACATGTCACTTCACAACATGTAACTTGCACAACTTTACTATAGTTTTTTCTGTTCTTTATACAATGAAAATTCTCAGCAGCACTCCAGCGTATTGATTCCATCACAGCACATACTATGGCCCCAGGGGTACCCACCTTGTTTGAGTGGCATGTGTCATTGCCAGGGCCTTCATTGCAGGGTCCCAACTCTTGTTGTCGTAAATCATTCCACTTCCCTTGCAGCCAGGCATCAGCTTATTGTGAAACAAAGCTCAAAGCAATGGCATGCTCCAAGCAGTTGCACTACTGTTTGAGGAGAGCCAGATGGTTCCTAGGGCTGGGAGCCACCTCATTTCTGCAAAATTTGTAGTCTTAAATCCATCCTCCTCCCTGCCAATTACCATCTGTCTACTTCTTCCCCAGATATCTCTCTAACTCAATTGTCCAATATTGTTTCTTTACAGTATCAAATCTTTATCTACAACCAATACCATAAATTCCACATCAAGAGGGATATTTTTGTTTACTGTTAAGTACACAAATCTAACACTTGCCTTATAGATCTTTAGTCTCCCAATGTTGAAGCCGTCTAGTTCAAAATTTCTGTAACATTTACATCTTCATTTTAAAGTTTCCTTTGAGTTCCTCCAGCAGTGTACAAATCTTCAACTATTATACTTCTTACCATTTAGTACTGCTCCCATCACATCCAAACATTGAAATCCTCTATGCAGGATACTTAAATGTATGTCACAAGGAATGGACAGGTTGTACCCCGAATGATCATAGTGGGGGTAAAGCTTTTTTTTTTTTCCTCAGTGATCTGTAACAGATAATGAAACATCCAATATGAGTTCCTGACCATCACAACCATCCTTATAGCACTCTTGACTTCTTTTACCCTTATATCCTCCCTGGGGTAAAAGGTGGTAGGCACCCATCAACCAAGGAAGTGTACTACTGGTACTCTAGTTATGGGGAAGGTTAATGGCAGTTGTGCAATGAGTCAGCTATTTAGTGGCTGTCAAATGTTACTTCTTTGGCTAAGGTAGCTGTCTTTTCTTTCTGCCTCACTTATGCATGGGCTGCTTGCTTTCATTCCACAAACATTCAATCTCTCCTTCACACACATAACCCTCAACATGTAGATCACATGACTCATATTTCATAACTCTATTTTCCTGTGATGAATGCAATGCACTATCCCTTCCTTCAGCTAAATCTTGTCATAATACACCCATCCCTTGATTTATGTGGGATCACTGTATGCAATATTGCTATTCTGCAAGGAACTTGCTTTTATTGTCCCTCTTTTTGTCCTGTCAAAATTTGCTGCTATACATGTGTGTGTGTCTGAAGCTGCACCAAAACTTCAGGAACGGTTGGCAAGTGGAGTAAGCATGGGTCCTGGGTTTATTGATTCGCTGTATGTGATTTCTCTTTGTGGGAGGTCTCTGCAGAGTGTAATCCTTGCATAGAGCAAGGGATGGGTGTACTTGCCTGGAATAAATGCACTTACATATGCTAATTCTGCCCCCTTAGGGCCCATTAACCACAGTTGTATCTTCACTTCCAGTTGGGCTTGCCAACCCCAAATCCTATCCCACCCACTTTCGAAATATCAATTTTAGTGCACTGGGAGGCCTCGGCAAACATTTCGTCCCTGCTTTTATATAGATTTCTTTGGGACAGATACTGGTTGAGATGCTTTTGGCTTTTCTGATTGTGTATTGGTTATCATATGATTTTTCTTTCCCCTCACTTTCTGTCATATTTTGACCACTCCTGATGTCTTTCTTATTAAGGAAAGCTTGGACTGAGACATGAAACTCTTATCTTCCTGAAATCCAGCCCACTTTCATTTCAGCTTGGAATCACCATAAACCATTCTTTGTAAATTTTAGCACACCTTCATAAAAAGGAAGTATGGTGATTTGACCTCTGCTGATAGATTACTCTGGTCCTTAACCTATAGCATCTCCAATAACTTCTGTGATTCAAACTTTCCTAATCTTTCTTTTTTTACACAATCAATCTGTAGTGATTTCTCCAACAGATTGAATTGCTTTTTTCAGTACATTATTTTTCTCTAATTCTGCTCTGCATGATTCTGCATCTAGTCCACCCCTCTCACCTCCCAGTGATATTTTCCTCATTCAGGATCATCCTTGTACTCTTTGAGCTTCAAGTGAGCAAGGCATATGGGTATGTGTCTCCAAAGCAATAGTTGGAGGGATTTGAGTGGTCTCCTTTCTTAGTGATGGGTTCCACCAACTCCATGCTTCATGGTTTTTAAGTTAAAGTGAAAAAAGTGATCAAGGATAGGTGTTAGAGGCGCACTCAAAAAGATGTGCCACCTGGGCTACACACTTTACTTATTTGGAGTTGGGAGAGTACTTTTTTTTTGTAAGCCAGGCCTTAATCGAGATATAAAGATGGTTACTAAGGAGAAAGGGGAGACAAGGAAAAGTATACAAGAATTTTGGAAGAAATAGAAAACCTAAGCTTTAAAAAGGACCATGTTACAGTTGTTAGGAAAGACATGAGGGGGCAGAGAAGTCCAAAGGTTTAAGATGTAAAGATGTAGAGAAAGAGACAATCATTATAATGACACCCTTGAGTAGCCAGTTGTCACACTATAATTATGTGACAGTAGCTTGACAAGCATTATGTGATCTACCTAACAGTAGGAGGACACTAGCAGCCAGCCCTTGGAAGGAAAATCCAAAATAATAGCTGTAGAAGAGAGAAACTGAGCTGACACTGTGATGAAGGGCAAGTGGTTCAAGTTGTGAGATTATCCTGGGAGAGTTGCTGTGTCAGATTGCTTTAGAATCAACTTTAGCAAGGAAGTATAAGTTGAGTATCCCTCATCTGAAATGCCTGGAACCAGAAGTGTTTCAGATTTTGGATTTTGGAATATTTGAGACCACAGTGAAGGGATGAAGGGAGCAGGGCTAATGATCCAATCAGAGAGTGAGACACCAAGGTGTCCGACCAGGAGACCATTGCTTGTTGGGGAATATGGTCCCACTGAATGCTGGAATCAGTATCTCCTGAGGAAGACAGTTGAACTGTCGAAATGTTGAGGTATATCTCAGCTCTAACCCATTTGTTTCCATACCATCCTGTTTTGCATATTTGTCGTGATGGATGATAGATACTGAGATATATTGGGGATGGGACTTAAGTCTACACACAAAATCCATATGAATTTCATATACAACGTATACACATAACCCTAAGGTAATTCATCAATATTTTTCAATAATTTTGAGCATGAAACAAAGTTTGTGTAACTTAGAACCATTAGAAAGCTAAGGTGTCACAACCTTTGCCACCCACGTGGATAACCTGTGGTTGTTTGGCATCACCTTCATTCCTTACTATGAATTTATATGCCACTGATAAACAATCATTTTGTTACACTTTCTCACACAGAGCAGAGAATAAGCAAAAAACAGTTTATAATGCACTTAGGTCTAGCGGCGATGATGGTTTGTAACAAACTGGTGCCAGCTGAGCATCAAAGCCCAGCATGGGCAAGGTCAGGTGTGGAATTTTCAACTTGTAACATCATGTCGCTGCTCAAAAAGTTTTGGATTTTGGAGCATTTCGAGTTTTCGGATTAGAGATGCTCAAACTGTATAACTAGATTCATCCCAGGTGTGAGAGTAGTATTTTCTACAAAGATAAATCAGACTTGTATTTTTATTATTATTATTATTTTGTTTTGTCACTGTCTCCCACGTTAGCGAGGTTGTGCAAGGAAACAGACGAAAGTTTGGCCCAACCCACCCACATACACATGTATATACATACACATCCACACACACAATTATACATACCTATACATCTCAACGTATACATATATATACACACACAGACATATACATATATACCCATGTACATAATTCATACTGTCCATGAAGCTATCGCAGCTGCCTTTTATTATCTTACCTTGGCTTCTCGTTTTTGAATCTAAAGTGTGAGGAATTTCTCGTGTGTTCAGTTGTCCAAATATGTTAGTATTTCGAAAACTTCAGATTGGTCTCTTTGGAGTCTGCGGTCTTATACTGAGGACGGCTTAAGGCCTTTGAGTCTTTCCAGATGAGGTTATCTCCCAAGTTGAAGGATCAGTTTCGTTGCTCTTCTTTGAATTCGTTCGAATTTTCCTTCACGTCTGACCAGGTTATGTGACCAGCGTATATCGCGTGAGATCTGACCAGGACATTTATAAAGGATGGATGTTGTATCCTATATCTTGTCCCTATAAGAATCCTAGCAGCCTGTTGGCATATTATATGCAGTCAGGCGTTGTTTTCCATTTTTAAGGTCACAACAGATAATCACTCCCAAGACTTGTTTAATTACTTCTTGTAAATGTTTATCAACCATTTTGTTTTCTCTTTTTGCATTTGTCTCGTTGAAATCCACTTGCCATGTACATGCCTCACCATTCCATCACTTTGTCTGAATCCCTTTCAGTCTTCAGACAGTCCTTCTCTTACACTGTCACATTACCTTATTGTCAGCAAGTTTCAAAATCCTACTGGTGAGTCCTCTCTCCAGGCCGTTGATGTAGATGATAGAAGGCATGGGCCTCGGGTAGTCACTTGCTTACCCATTGGCGTCCTAGCTACGTATCTTCGTTTTATATCAACTGACTGTTATATTTCTCTCTTGTGTCTCCCCTGATGATGTGATTAGTACACGAAAGTGCACTTGTGAACTTATCGTGTTTCATTTCCCCGTGATGATTCCAGGGAACCTTTACCAACAAATCTGATCAAAAAAAAAATAGACCCTCAAAAGTTGGAGCCATAAAGCCAAGGAATGATGAGAACAGCACATAATGAGACAAGATCTTTGTCAGATATACCAAGTCAAGCAGCCCAGGATTTACATATTGTACTCGGCTATGACATTCAAAAAGAAAGAAAGAAAGAAAGAAAGAAAGAAAGAAAGAAAGACGAATGAAGAAAAAAGCATATATCACTTACTCTACTGACGTAGACGTGAAGCAAACTAAACGAAATATCAAAATCCCCATCACTGGGTCAGCCTGACACACCACCTGAGGCAGGCTGAGCAGGTCTCCATCACTGAATCAGCCTGACCCGCCACCTGAGGCAGGCTGAGCAGGTCTCTATCACTGGGTCAGCCTGACACACCACCTGAGGCAGGCAGAGCAGGTCTCCATCACTGGGTCAGCCTGACACCCCACCTGAGGCAGGCTGAGCAGGTCTCCATCACTGGGTCAGCCTGACACGCCACCTGAGGCAGGCTGAGCAGGTCTCCATCACTGGGTCAGCCTGACACACCACCTGAGGCAGGCTGAGCAGGTCTTCATCACTGGGTCAGCCTGACACCCCACCTGAGGCAGGCTGAGCAGGTCTCCATCACTGGGTCATCCTGACACCGAAGATAACAATATCTTCGTAGTGATATTATCAAGCGATAGTCAGTTGCAACAAGTCTTCTCTGAGGAATACTCACCTATTTACCTAATTACCTACGAGCACCGATGGCCCTAAGGAGTACCTGTCTACCTACGAGTACCTACGATTCTAGGGAGCACCTATCTACCGACCCACCTACGAGTACCTACAAGTAGGGAGCATGCCTACCTACATACCAGCTTACCTGTTAGGACCCACTACGCTGGAGCGCACCCACCTACTTACCTACTTCCCTAAAAGTACCTACGACGAAATTTTGGCAAATGGCTGAGCTTGTCAGACCCACTGTCACGAATGCAGTGTTGGTGGCTTGGGCTAAACCACAAATAACATTTGGAAGATATTGTAACGTTGCATTGGAGTCTAACTGTTATCATTGTCTAACTGTTATCATTATCATTATTACCATTATCATTATTATTCCCAGGTATACTCTATCTCCCTATGATGTAGAAATTATGCTCAATTCAAGTCAGAGGTACATGCACGGCATTGGATGTAACTCTAAGTCACAAATGAAACATTTGGCTGATAGGAACTCTGCCAAGTGTGATCTGGTCACTATGCAAATTTTGGCACGTTAATTCTCATGAATATGCATGGCTCTCAAGACTGATGATGGTCAGGTTGTCTGATTAGCATGCATGACGTGTTTACAGGACTGGCGCGGTTGGATTAGAGCCTCTTTTCCGTGTCTAGACGGTGAGGTGGGGGTTAGGGACAGGACCTCGACGTCTAGCAAGGATGGGCAGTGGGTGGGCGAAGGGTGGGCAAGATGGTGGGTGAGTCACACGAAAGGTGGTAAGTGAGAGGAGGGGGGGGGGTGGCAGGTGTTATGATGGGCTCGAGGAGGGGGGGTCACACGTGAG